>JAZHYW010031693.1:0-21396 GCA_037355805.1 Ixodes ricinus
GTACGAGCTGCGAGGAGGTGCCGAACGCGTCGATCGTCTGCAAGCGTCTCCGCCTGCTTTCCTCCTGGCCACGCGAAAACGCAGCGCGTGCGCACTTGCGACCCATCTCCGCAGGTGGCGTCCGCCATTGAATTGCAAACACTCCCCACGGCTTGGGATGGACCCTCCCTTCAAATATATAGGCTCCCCAGCTTCCAATGCGGAGCTGTGCGCCCCCTTTAGGTGTTACACGCTACCAATCTATGGGAAAGTCAGAGCCAGAGGTATAGCATCATTAAATAAGCTATCCGCTTCAGAGAAACGACACTCGAGCCACCCCGTTTCATAAAATCATTGTTGCCAGTTGCCTGAAGCTGTATCTGAAAGGGCGGGAAACGCTTCGCTTTTCTCCAGGAATGTTAATAAAACGGTCGGCGACAGAGCAAAACGACATGGCCCGAGCTTCCCGACACTGTGTCTAAAGCTCGGGAAGTCGCATTTTCGAACGGTATACGATCGCCAGTTGCGCCCGCCTTTGCACTGTAGGAAACCAAATTGCGCCATTCACAATAGCATGGAGGCGTGGAGTGTCGATGCTCCAAGCGTGGCTTCTGATCCTGGGAAAGTAGCACCTTCCCTGCGGCCGGACACAAAGAGACGACCAAACCTCGCAAGGTGATTGGCTGATCTGCCACAACAATCGCCATTTCGGTTCATTCAGATTTTCGAAGCTTCGAAAGGGGCCTTTAGAACCAGTCGCACCAAGATAGATATGGAGCATCATCGCATTAAAAGCGTTCCTCGTCAATATAAGCCTCTGTGGTGCTGTGCGTGCAATCCACCCATTAATCATGCCTATCTCAGATCTCTAACAATGGTATTGTTGTTCTTAAGTATTTCAAGACGTAAAAAAAAAAAAATAGTTTTCAATGTTGCGAATTATCGACGCCGCATGTGTTGTGGGGGTGCTGAGACGTGCGCTTATTTCACTGTTGTGTGAATGACGAAATCTCGGTATTTAAGAACTGCCTTTAGAAAGCAACCCGTCACCAGCGAATTTAGATCGGCTCACCAATGGAGACGTCAAGAAGGAACTGTTTATTCCATAAACCAAAATGACGGCCACATGGGGAGCTTATTGCTATTTTCCCAGGATCCAGTGACTTTAGTTTATAGCATATCTCCAGTCCAGAAGACACGTCCGTGCCTGTTCACGTTCACACTTGCGGAAAAATGCGGAAATATAATCAGGGTTAAATACGGATATTTATTCTTATTATTATATTTAAATCCTTCCTCAGTTGTTAAGAAAACAATCTTCTGCGTGTTGCGTTGAACGATAGCCCCGTTTAATCGAAATTTTTGGCCGGAGAACGAGACGCCTTTCCCTAATTGAAGCCCCGGGGAGGCGGCCAACAGAGGCGGGATCAATACCGAAGCCCTTGGTTCGCCAAGAGGTTACAGTCGCAAGGACTCCGGGCTGTAGAAGGGCGAGAGAGGGAGGTACGGGAGAGGGGGTTACGAGGTAGGCGTGGGCTTCGAAGGCTAACAGTCTAATTTGGGGATCGGTGCCGTCTTCACGTGTGCCCTATCCTCCGTAGTCCTTTCCGACGCGGGCCCGGGCAGCGGCGTTCAATTTTGAGAAGAGCCCGCACCCCTTTGTCGGCAACACGGAGAATTGGCGAACGTATACGAGTGTACTTCCGAAGGGCACGGAGCTGTCCATGTTTAGCAGTCGGCCGCTATACAGCAATCAGTGCGCTCCCCAAACCGCGCTCTGCAGCTCGCGAGAGTGGCCCTGAGATTTTTACGTGTTTCGTCGCTTCGTTCGTCGGCGTTCCTCGCTTTCGGGGCGAGCCTTTTAGGGTTGCGCTGCGCAGAATTGGCCCCCTTAGCCCTGGAGTTCGTTACGTTAACGAAACTTGGGCGCCTGTTGCGCGTCGTCGTGTAAAGCGTGGGGGCTTTTGAGCGTTCCCTATTCGGTGGGGTGCCTCTGAAGAGAAAACGCGCCGAGAGCGTTGTTGGTATAGAACGTTGCGCGGGGGTGCTTGGTCGCGTGCTTGACGGTTGCGTCGTTCGATGGCACTAGCCGAGTTTGCAGCAACCAGATTGAGGGTCCACTCGCCGGACCCCGTGCGCCATTGATGTGCCGGCATAGCGCCCCTTCTTTTTATGATGCGAGCGGTGCTGCGCTCTCGAGACACCCCTTTCATCAGTGTCGGCTAATTGGACGCCATGGCTCTGCGGCCGGCCCCGGATGAAACGTGCCGTTTCGGGAGGAGCGCCCACTCGACGGCTTATTCGCCGGTCGGCTCCGAACGAGAAATAACGGTCGTTTTGGGAAGTCTGAAGTGCGGCGACGTTGTCCGTAGGAGCGGCTTTTAGTGCGCAACTGGGGGTCGCGCAGGAGCATATGCGGGGATCTGTTCGTTCTTTTTCCGGTTCGGTCGAGACCCGTAGCACGAGACTGGACCATGTGCCCTGCTAGCTTGAACTGCAAACTCAGGCGTTTCAGTCACTTTCATAAGTCGCTGAGCACACAACGAAGCAGTAACCGTAATAAATACTCACTCCTCAAAAAAGAAAAAAAAAGCGAAGAAAATAGTATAGCAGGTACTAGAGTTTCTCCACAAGTTACTTGTGTTCAGATTTAGCGTTAATTTAGTATTGTTTTGTTGTATCAATGGCTTAATCAGCTAGCTCTTGAGAGTATCATGGTCATGCAAAGTGCTACCTTATAGGAGTTTGGTAGGAAGGTCGTTTTCAGAGTTTCATTCCTAACGGACGTAAGTGGCATGCGCATCTTTCCGATCTCCTTAAATGGGTACAATCGAAGACGAATCCTTATAGTATCAGCACCGCGCGTCGCCTGTGAATATTCGTACACGTATTCTCTCGGCATTGTAGGAGGAAATAGTCTCTAGTCGCTGACGGGATGGGAACGGAAGGAAGATCATTTCACTTTTTCCGCCACCAGCTCCAGCTTCCTTCGATAATATTTCGGTATCTTGCGAGTTTCGAGCGTGCATTCGCCACCAAAGCACGGGGGAAGGCAACGAGCACCAGCCCAGCTGGAGGCCGAACAATCGCAATGTGCCTTCACTTCCTTGCCGTTCTCACCTGCTCGGTGCATTGCCGGATTAAGGCATTTGGGGGCCCTGGGCTAAGGCTGTTAGGAAGCTCCTACTAATGATGATAATAATGATCATGGTGGTGATGACGATGGTGGTGGAGATAATGGTGACGGCAATATGTATATTTTATCACCTTGTGAAATCTATACACTTTTCATCCTATGATTGTTGTCGAGCCTTTTCTAGAATCATGAATTCACTCAAATTCAAGTTTCCCTCGCTGGCAATCAGGTGTGGGCGATTGTTGATTAGAAACTAGTTCTCAAATAATCAACCACTCTAGCACTTTAGAGTATCTTGAGATACGAAACTCAAATCAATAGAATATTGTAGAAATAGTTTAGATTTATGTTTCACTTCAGCAGCTTGACAAAGTAAGCTAAAGATCTTCCGTTGAAAATGTTGAATCCGTTCATGAACTTGCTCGACTACTAGTACTGCGAGTAGATTTATTGAGAACGTGTCAGCTTACAGAAATGTAATATGATGTCGACTCGTAGCAAGAGTGACAATCGTGCTAACATGTTGAGTGGTACGATTACTCGCATATGAATTGGGTTAAGTTAGGTTGTTGGAGCATGTGAAACCGATCGCACTCGCTGCGTTGTCTGTCGCACCGACTTTTTTTGCGCAGTCGCTGCATGTGAAACAGGCTTTAGTTTATGGACTGCGTTAAGCTGGGTAGGTTTCGGAGATGGTCTGTAGGGAGTTTTCTTAGATCGGTTTCGTCGTCGCGCAACGCTCTCCGCAACCCGCGACGATACCCGGAACTCTACAGCCAATGCCATCGGCGGCAGGCGCAGTAGCGGCTTTTTCGTCGCGGAGGACTTAGCGGAGGGGAACGCGGTCCACGAAAACTCCCTTTTGTTACTCCGTACGTACGGTACGAGCGAGCTGCTTATCTTCCTTACGTCTGCTTCTCTGATGTGCTGCAAAGGAAGCATAGGTACGCTTTATAGCGTACGCCCAACGCTATACTAAAACTGTTTATTAGGGAGTTTTCGTAGATGGTTTTCGGCGTCCCTCAACGCTCCCCGCAACCAGCTACGATACCCGGAACTCTACAGCCAAGGCCATCGGCGGCAGGCGCAGTAGCGGCTTTTTCGTTGCGGAGGACTTAGCGGAGGGGAACGCGGTCCACGAAAACTCCTTTTGTTACTCCGTACGTACGGTACGAGCGAGCTGCTTATCTTTCCTTACGTCTGCTTCTCTGATGTGCTGCAAAGGAAGCATAGCGTACGCTTTATAGCGTACGCCCAACGCTATACTAAAACTGTTTATTAGGGAGTTTTCGTAGATGGTTTTCGGCGTCCCTCAACGCTCCCCGCAACCAGCTACGATACCCGGAACTCTACAGCCAAGGCCATCGACGCGCAGGCGCAGTAGCAGCTTCTTCGTTGCGGTGGGCTTAGAGGCGGGGAAACGCGAAAAAGCCGCTGCGTCTGCGCGCCGATGGCTTTGACTGTAGAGTTCCGGATATCGTAGCGGGTTGCGGAGAGCATTGCGGGACGGCGAAAACGATCTACGAAAACTTCCTGATGACTTCGATAACTCCGATAACGATAAGATGCATGCGCAAAGGCGCCGGCGGAGTATCGGGTATCGTTGTCGGAGTTATCAGAGCCATCAGGGAGTTTTCGTAGTTCGTTTTCGCCGTCCCGCAACGCTCTCCGCAACCCGCTATGATACGCATGCATCGTATCGTTATCGGGTATCGTTATCGGGGGGGGGGGGTCGGAGGTACCGGAACGGTTTGCTAAAGCTCTATCGTGCTCGAAGATATCGGAACGATCTAATGAAACGGCCTAATGTTTGCTTGTCCTGCAGTGCGTTATGTCGTCATGCCATAAATCCTGTTTTTGTATCCCATTTCGTGAAGTACATTCTATACTCCGTTTCAGAAGAACAGAAGCTACAAGACCGAGCTCCGGGCTTTCAGCGTCCCTGCCAAGCACGCGTGCTCGTGCAGTGCAAGCAGTGTTCAGGGCGCCATGCTCGTGCTTGTAGCATAACTACATTTGTTCCAAAGTGGACGGTTGTCGTTTACTCACGCAGCCCTTTCTTTTTCTTTCTACGCAGCTTTGTTGGAGAAACACTCTCAGGCGTACACCTGTTTCCACCTCCGGTACGTACCCTCCTCTTTTTGTTGTTTGTTTTTTGTTTCATCGCGTGTAATCATTAGCGCGTTTCTCTCGTTACGCACGGCCGTTTCTTACCTTCCCGCGCAAGCCTTGTGTCTTCTCAAAGCGCCGGGGAATATGCGGCTCCACGTTTGCTATGTTGCGTCGTCGCCCCCACGTGCGGGCGCCGGTGCTGGCTTCCCCTTGACAAAGACCCGCGAGGCCCGCACAGCCTCCCCGAGAATGAACGTGGAAATTCGCGGGCACGCGCACACGTGCAGTCGAGGGCTGCTGTTGCTCCCCCTCCTTTTTATCTTTGTGTTTCGCTTTTTTTGGGCGTGCCATCGGCGTGGAAGCGTGCGTTCGTGCACGCGACTTTGGGTCGGGGAGGAGACTGGCTTTTATAAACACGTCGTGCGCCCGAAATCCAATAAGACGAAGAAAGAAAGAAAAATAGAACGGGGGATGGAGCGGGCGCGGTTTAGTGCCTCTGCCAGATTGTTGCTGGAAAATGCTGCGGTGCGCTGGGAGGGGAAAAGAAATACCGAGGGAGACCGGAATGGCTGGCGCGTTATTGTTGCTGCTACCCTTCCTTTTAAATCTGCCTAGTTCGCTCGTTTCCGAGAGAAAATGAAGCGGTTCCTCCTTGGTTGGACACGCTGTGGCTCGGGATTGGAAACATGCCGAACTTTAAGAACCGAGGCACGCCATCCTACTCTAAGGGGTACAGCTGTAGATTTCGGCTCGAGTGCTTTTGGTGGTTTTTAATCCCATGCAGAGCGCTTTCATTTTAGATTCTCTCTCTCTCTCTCTCTCTCTCTCTCTCTTTTTTTTTTCCCCGGTCTTAGTTTTTTTTTTTTTCGGCAACGCGCGGCTTGGGAACTAAACAAAACACGCCTTATCTATGCCGGGTGTCAAGAACCGGAATTCGCTAACCCACATTTTTAAACCCCGTATTTTTTTTTTCTCGAGGCTCGCGATTGTTTGGGGTGTATTTCAGGACGGACTCTTTCGTCTTGTTATTGTCGACGACAGAGATTCCTGACCGCAGCGGTGTTGACTGAGGTGTCGGTCTTGGCGAACGACTATACGACGTTGCGTGCTCTTGGGGGTCGTGTTAAAAAAAAAAAAAAAGGGGGAGGGCATGCAGTAAATGGAGGCGCTGTTATTTTTTTCTCGGGCTGCTTGGGGAGACAGACAGACTGCAGCCTCGTTTCTACACTGTTCGCGTTGACAGCCTTATCGTTGTTACCGCAAACTAAATTACGTCAGGAGTAGAGGCGATGAACTCGCGTCTTTAGGCCGCAGCTTTCAATTTCTCATGCTGACAAAGAAGCTAGTGCCTAGCTTTCTGTTGACCAGCATGGAACGTTTCTTTTTTATTTATAAATTATTTATTTGTCATTTTTTGTTATCCTAGCAATGACAATTTGACGTTTCTAGAATAAGGGCTACAATCAATGTGCGCCCCCGCCGAAAAACACAGCGTAAAAAATATTTCTTTCAGCGATCTTCATTTTTTTTTGGGGGGGGGGGGGGCAAACAAGAGACAATTACGAGCTAACTTATAATAGGGATGTCGGCTGGAAGGTGTGTAGTTAGGCGAGTCGGTGAATATCATGGACATCGTATAGGATTGGTCATGGCGAGCCTCAGGCCCTCTAGAGGAATGGTGCGTTTCCAGTTTTCCTGTCAATAATGGGACGCAACGGACCGTTTTCGAGTAAACAGTGCTCCATAAACTGACTACTGTATCGAGTGCGAGAGTCATCTTCCGGTGCTATTATGGCCTCAGCGCCTCTGCATCTAAATTTTGATTTGTTTTCTGGCTACAATAGGAATCGCGTGGCCCTTCTTTTTCTATGGTAAGCCAGTCTCATTTATTGTTTAATTTGTTTTTTGTCTGCGTTTGGGCATTATGCTTTTGCTTTCGGTCTGTTCATTGCAAGACCAAACTGGCATTCGTATTTCACTACACCTCGTATCATGTGGTGCGCAGATACCTTCGAACTACCGGCTCTCAGAACGTAAACGTCTAAGTTGTGCTGTTTTTTTTTGTTTTTTTACATAAAAAGCATTATTAAAAAAAAAACATTTTTGTTTATTTGTTCTAGCGGCAATCGAAGCGGAAAATTCCTACCTTTGCGAATACTGATCGAAACTTTTGTATCTCCAGACTGTCGTCTCCATGGCGGCGTTATTGTTTTCTCTGTTGGACCGAATGTCGGTCGTGTGGCTGTTTGCTTTTCCTGCGCAGCGGGGAAGCCTCGTTGCAGGGGGTCACATTGAATTTTCCGGCTCGCGTCCTCTTTGCTCTGGAGGGGATGAGGAAAACACGTCGAAGCCACTGTCGACGTATTTTCTGCGAGGCTGCGGCGCTGCGCTGTGTACAAAGTCGCCGTTCAATCCCGCGCTCCTTCGCGGTCGCGTGCGATTGGGCTTTCGCTCTTTTCTCTTCGTTTACTTTGTTCCTGCTTCTTTTTTTATCTGATTTTTGCTTTTTTCAAGAAAACGTTTTTACCGTGGACGATAGACACACAGATTTCATACCCCGTTGTTTTGTCGAGGAAATCTTCCCTCGCTTCGCGTCTCGCTTCAGAGATGGCGCCACGGGGAGCATCGCGCGGGACACTATACGTATTGCGGTCTCCTCGATCGGTATATATATACTACACTGAGCCTCAAATTCTTTTGCGTCCACCACAAAAAAAAAAGAAAGGAGGGGTTTCGCATTTTTTTTAAGCAGAGGTTACAAATAAATGAACAAATAAAAAAATGTTTTGTTTTCTCGTTGTTTTATTTTTTTAATCTCAATTGGCGCTCGGCCGCCTTCAAAATTTACGAGATCGGGAGGTGATCGCTCAAGTCTCCTGACTGGGGATTGGACGCCCTTATGGAGAAACACCGTTCTCGGTTCTTTTGCTCTCTTTCTTCTAGTTCCTTCTGTGTCCTTTTTCTTTTGTTCTTTCGTTTATTCTTATTCTTCTTTCGCCAGTGGTCCTTTAACGAGGTGTCCGCATTCTGTCTTAACTCGAGCTGAACATTTTATATTGGTGAATTGTACATTCGAATGACGTGCGTAAGACTCACGAATTTTTTATTTCTTGTTTTTTGCGTGTGACAGGAAGGGGAAAAAAAAAGCGGTTGGAAAATTGATCGGCCCGAGAAACGAATGCTAAAATTGCGCATAAATTGGGTTGGGATGTAACTGTTCCTTGATTTTATTTCGGTCTTGAGTGCTGTTTCTTCTTCTCTCCGGGGCTAATTAAACCACCCTCTCCAGGACGAAGGGTCGTATGCTCGTCTGATTTGCTGTGATTGTAGCAGGGGCGCTCGTTACGCCTTGTTTGCTTCAGTTTTTTGATTGAGCGAATAATTTTCTTTGTGATATTTGTTGCCGACAAGCTCAGTATTGCCGGCTCTGTTACTATGCCTTAGCCTCGCATATACCTAGCCATTTCGTCACAGGGTTGCTAGCCCGGCGGTGACCTTCGCGCGGACACTCAGACATGCTACAGCCATATATCGGATCCTCTCGATGTTAGTGAATGAATGATAAGACGCCATAATCCTAATTACTTTAGTCTGTTGCAGCATAAGATTTGGAGTAAAAGCTCCGCCTCCAGCGCGAGCTTTGTACCTTCGGTAACACTTGCGTGTCTTGTCAGCACGCGAGGTCAAAGCACCAAGGAAGGCAACGAGCGCGTGCTGAAGGCGTTGCTTTACTGCTGGTCTTATGTTGCGATCTCCCGTAGTGAGTTGGCGTTTAGGGTTGGCTCAGGGCTGTGTAAGACGTTCTAGGGGTATAAGACCTGTGTCACGCTCTGTACGCGAAAACAGATGTGCCTGAAGCACGTCCAACAGGAATAAAATTTAAAAAAAGGGGGAGGGGGTACCGCTTGATTAAGCGTCCCAAGGGTAGCTAGCTATTTTTAATGGAGAAAAATGCGACATAGTCCAACATGTTTTAAAGGGGTACTCCGCCGATTTCTTCATGGTCCCTGATTTGCTTGAAATCTTGCTAAACTCGCCAAACAACATCGCCAAAATAGTATCCCAAATATTAGGTCAAAATAATTTTTTTTCACGAAGTTATTGAATTTACAATTTTGGTCCTCACCGTGTTTTTCAAACTGAAAGTCTCTACTGGCAACAACGAAAAAGTGACGTCAGTGGAAGTGCAGGGGATCACTCTTTGGACTGTAGAATTTGTTCCCAACTGATTCGAAGCAGTTTCATGGTGTCAAATGAATGCTTTGGAAGCTCGCTCCAGTCCCCGCGCTCCAGCACGGAACAAATGATTGGCATCTTCTATTTTTTAGACTGCTCGCTCGACTGGCAAGCCTGCCCTTCCACTGACGTCACGGCACTGAAAAGTGCGGGTATATTTGAATGTTGGTTTTTGCATCATTTTCATTTGCCGATTTCGCTGTAACTATTATGAATTTCGCGATACCAAATAGCATGCCGGAAAGGGTAAAGGCCGGGGAGTCAGAAAATATAGTTAGCTGAGGTAGCTCAAAAATCGGCGGAGTACCCCTTAAGGAATAAATGTTTCGTTTCTGTTGAAATGGCAAATATTAGGTGAACAGAATAGATAACATCACATCCGGCCGTGGCGTCAAATTTCTGTGCAACCCCCTCCCCCTCAAGCTTGAGCTATACATCCTCCCCTGACGTCTAACGTGTGCGTCTATGTAAGATCAGAAAGTGGTGTGTAGTAAGTTTCGTACTCATGACACATGACTGGGGGATACTGCGCCGTGGCCGGAGACGAATCCCAACATAGAAAAGAACGGCGGTTTATTGCCTTGGTGGCAGCAGTCGAAGACCGTTCCGTTGCATCGCGTGTCTGGGTTGCAAGTCTTTTTCTTCCAGCTACGCAGAGTATAGCGCTTGGCCGTGCTTCGCCGGAGTAGACAACGACGAGGCGAAGGCTGCGCCGAAATGGTGGGGATAGTGCGTCGCCAGATGATATAATGATAACGTTGTCGTGACCGCCGTAGTGGTCGACCAAAATATACTTGTGGAGAAGGACGTTAATTTTCTTGGCGCCAGAATAACCCCTGTGATTGAAACGCTAATGCAACACGCCGCGCTTAAGTGCACAACCACAAGCAATGCCTTTATATTCTCTTGTCAACTCTGTTTTCAAATGCCCCCCCCCCCCTCCAAAAGAAAAAAAAAGTACAGTAGTCAATGAAGAACTTACTTGGCAAAAGGTGCATGTATTAGCAAGGTTTGAATAGACCTTTCGATAGGGCAGCCGATAAAAAATACTCTTATAAGACTTTGAGTAAAGCGTTTTTCATTGAACTTTTTCAAGTGCCGAGCTTCTGAGTGGCACAATCTATCTGATTCCATTTTGGAAAGGGAGGGGTGAGAGAAAGATAGAAAGCGAGAAATATAGCTTTTTCTTACAAAAACAACTAAATTATGTTGTTTTTTTTTTTTGCGAATATACTTAATGTTTTTTAGTATATAGCGCTCTAGAAAATTTTCTACATTTTCTACAGGAAAGACGTACCCGATTACGATTTGCTCGTTCCGAAATGTGCAAGTTGAAACGATTTGCTTCAGGGGTTGGGAAGTTCCGGTAAAGAATGCCTCGGATGGTGGCAGCTGATGTAACCTATTAATACGCCACTCTTTGGTAGTAGATCAGTGAGCTCTCGGTGAGGCAGTACCTCACCCTTCTTCGCGGCAGCAGTACCGGATTAGGTTCGGCGCAAGGCGATCTGAACGAAACAATGAACACGTTTTTGTCCAGACTGGGCACGACGCGGAAAGCGATTTTGTGAGGAACCAACCGGACGGCAAGTAATGGCACCATTTTTTGTTACGTTTTTAAAACAAGTAAGGCAAGTAATGCCTTACTTGTCTTATTAAGCGACAGAGTAAATCTGGGTAAAAAGTCGGCATAAATTGCCATAAAAATGCGATTGCGCGGCACGCGCCGCTCAATCGTATGCTCATGGACGTATGCTCATGGACGTCCCAGGAGCCGTTCGATACCTCTAGGATGACCTCACTTGTCACAGTACAGGAAAAACGAGCGGCGTCCGTCGGCGTTGACCGAAATATGGCCATAAAAATACATCATCAAGCGTCATCATACGTCATAAGCGTGATGTCACCGTGTGCAAAAGGTGCGCTTCAGACTTCATCTGTGCTCGTTCTATGCTTCGTGCGATGGACTGAGGTACCGCGTTTACATCTACGGCCTCGACATCGGCAGCAGCGTCTACCTCTTCTGCGGCTTCCGCAGGCAAACGTGGCCGCCCACGGAAATACGCTATAGGCGTCGTTCTGGACGTCTTCCTGCATCGTTCTCGACGTCGTCCTTGACGTTGTCCCAGAGGTCGTCCTTGAAATAGTCTTAGACGTCGTCCTCGACGTCGTCCTAGAGGTCATCCTAGACGCCATACATGGCGTCGATCTCCATCCAGGAAGTCGTCCTCGACGTCGTCGTATACGTCGTCCTAAACTTTAATACGTGTAGGAACATTACCCGAAAACATTTCTCCCGCGTGACTCTAATGCTTTCGCCTTCCTACCGTAGTCAGTCTTGTGTATACTCGTGTAATTTTTTTTGTTATTTTTTTTGTAGAACGCGTCAGCATCTCTCGTCGTTGGCATTGTCAACGTGACATTCCTTATTCCCCGTCGTCGCGGCATTGGGGAGTGAAATGGGAAAAAAAAGAAGGGAGAAATGGACGAGACAAAATTACTTACGACTTTGCGAGCACCTTTTTTTTTCTTTTCTTTCTTCTATGAGTGTCTTTTATCTCATTTTCTAATGGCGCTACTCAGACAGTGCGCCTCTTGGTCGCGAGCCTCTCTTGCCGGTTTTGGCATGGCTGCCGGCCGACGTTTTTTTTTTTTTCCCTTCTTTTTTTCGAAGCAATTGTTCTCCGTCCTTCTCTCGCTCTCGTTTTTCGGAACGTTTGGTTGGTTCTATTTCCGTGCCTCGTCTGGCTCTTCTTTTTGGGGGTTTGTTGGCCTCGCCGTCGTCTCTCCTTGCTCTTCCCTTCCCTCTCCTTCCTCTTCTCTCTCATTCGGTCCGTCGTGTGTGTTGTTTTCGTGTTTTTTTTCCCCTTTTGCGAGCGCGCGGTTTCGACATCTGGACGAACACGATAAGCGCCTGGCCAAGTCTAAACCGCGGCTGCAAATCTAGCGCGGAGTGGAGAAGGGGAGGGGGAGGTAAGAATTATAATGGGACCGAAAGCGTTCTCTCGCACTCCAACGGGACGCGTTGGTTGAGGGGGCGCAGGGCAGGTTGGCTGCGCGGTGGCAAGAAAGGAGGTCATCTCTTTTTCTTTTTTCTTTTTTTGTCTTTTATTGAAGGAAAAAGAATAATAAAAGGGAGCATAAAGTGAAAGGACGAGAAGTATACTGGGTATAGGGGAGCTGGGAGGCGGGAACGAAGGGGGAAGCAATTGTCGGGAGGAGAAAAGATTTTTATTGTGCCTGCGTTGCCTCTTCGGCTGCCTCGGTCGTCGTTTCGGGGAAGGAGGCGGGTCATTTGGAGGTTTAGCGAACCATCGGGATGATAGGGAGTTTTTGTAGACCGCGTTTCCCCCTTCCGCTAAGCCCTCCGCAACGAAGAAGCCGCCACTGCGCCTGCGCACCGATGGCCTTAACTGTAGAGTTTCGGGTACCGTAGCGGAGAGCGTTGCGAGACGGCGAAAACGATCTACGAAAACTCCCTAATGATCTCTTTTTGAGCGCGGCTCGGAGTGTCTGGGATGCGGGCGGGCTCCCGCTCCCCGCCTCGCACCGTTTGGGGCGTTGGCATGGTCCGCCGGAGGGGCAGTGGGAGCGACTGACCGAATCCTTTCGCGGTTTGGGGAGGAAAACGGTAAGGGGGCTCTGCTCGGTGTTCATTCCGTCCGGATTTACGTAGTCCCCCCCCCCCCTTTTTTTTTGTGAGGTTATTCACTTCTTGTATAAATACGCGTGTTGTGTATATAGATGTAGGTGCCATGTATTCGATGACTTAGTAGGTGAAGTGACTATATATAAATACGCATGTTGTGACAGATAAAGCGCGAGTACATACATGCATCATCGTACCTGCGTTTTAAATCATAAAACGCTTTAAAAGGAAGCCCTTACACCCGGCAGCTTGTCCGTGTGTGCGTCCGCACAAACCCCATGGCACGTGACATGAGATTGTCGCACACGTCACACAGTCACAAGGCCATGCGACGTGGTTACGTCTCGTGCTGCGTCACGTGACGATAGATGGCTCTGAAACAAGTTGAAACAGTCGCCTCTTAAATACTGCGTTCCGCGCACTAGACAACCTAAAAAAAAGCACTTTTTTTTTCCATTCTGGGTTTGAATAAATGTGTTATAGTTAGATATCAAATGGGAGCAAAGCCTATTATGTATCACATGATAGTGTAGCAGCTCTACGTGACCACAGGTAAAGGCGTACACATAAAACCCTTAAAAACAACGTTTACCGTAGGTTACATAAGAATATACTGAACGTTGCCTGCGTTGTCTGGTACTAAGCGTCCGGGAACTCTAGGATGGATCGTGTGCTGGGATTCTTCGCATCGCAGTCGATTTCTAGGTGGTTGCGCGGTTGGGACAACTCGGTGATTGTGATGTAAAATTGAGACTTCCGGAGTTTCTACGGCATTAGCGATTCGCCTCACTTGTTAACGATGTGGCGAGACTCGAGAGATAGGCAGCAGTAACAAGTTGTCAACTTCGTGTACCTTGCTGTTTTGGAAGTATTTGCGAATGCAGAGTTGTTTCGTTGTTCTTTCTTACTGATGGTTAATTTTCCTTGTAGGGCGTGCGTATGCTGTCAACCATAAGTCAACCATAAGCTTAACGTATAGGGACTAAGTAACAAATTATTTGAAACCCCGGCAAAAAACGCAGGCTGGAAGTGAGTTTGAGCTCAATTTGGCTTAGCAACACGAAAAGGGAACAACGTGATATTCCTATACCAGTGAGTAATCTTTTATTTAAAAGATTATTCACCCCGAAGGAAAAATCCATCAATGTAACGCTGTCTGGCAGTCGATGTTTTCTAGTGGACACCTGTCTGTGCCTGATTGTACGTCAAGCACGTCTGATTGGCCAACAAGTTACTCTGACCGACAGTCAAACTCCAGTCAGACTCCACTTGTCGGCTTTCTGATGGTTTCCTGGTGGCAGTCGGCCGCCGCGAAATGCCGTCAAGATTTCTTGGTGGCGATTCTGATTGGACATCGATTGTCTCTGACTGTACGTCAAAAAGCTTTGACGGGCAGACAGACGTACGGTCAATGGACGTAAAGTTCGTTCGAATACCACTATTTCGTCAAATCTGTGAATACGAAAAATAATCTATGCACGAGAAAACGATTTCGGGACGTGAAACCATAAAACCGCTGATGTTAGAGATATGACACGCAACCGACCGACAACCCTGATCAGAAGCCCGCCGAACGCCGAACTGGCCGAACGCGCCACTTACTCCTTTACTTTCGCTTCGCCCGGCTTCGCCGAGCTTCCATGAATGATCGCTCTCGACTCGTTTTGTTTGCCCGCTTGCTCCAACCTGTCGATCCTGCCCGAGCTCTACAACGTCTTACGTTTTAGTAGAATTTCTCCTCGAAAAGACCCAGTGTTTCGGGAGTTCCGACTATGTAAGGAACTTTAGCGGTGTAGTTGAAGACGACAAGGTGTACCAGGTCTACTGGGCCGGAGACGCGCGAACAAAAGGAGGGTTCTACGACGCGAAAGTACTCTGCATGGCAGGTGAGTAGAACTGAAGTACGGCGATTGATGTACGAGTGCTTTGCATAACATGCTGAAGGCTTAACTGCATATGGAGCCGAAGCATTCCTTAGAGGCTGTGTCTACAGTGCCGTCCGACGGTCCACTCGCGCCTACAAGTGCCGTCCGAAAGAGAGTCAGACGGTGCGTGTATCACTGGTGGGGTACCGTCCGACGGCACTCTTGCAGAGCGTTCGAGTGCCGTCCGACGGTACTCTGCTCACGCGTTCAAGTGCCGCCCGAAAGTCTCGTATAAAACGAGTTCTAAAAATGAGTTTCTTGAAGCTGCAGTGTAGCTTAGTGGTAAGACGTCTGCCTCATGAGCAAGCGGTCCCGGGTTCAATCCCCCGTGCGGGGCTGCTTTTTTTTTGTGAATCTTTTTAGCTTTTTGTTTTGTCGACGCATTTGGCGATATTTACATTTCTTTTTCACGATTAACATGGGGAAAACCGAATGTTGTCGACGAAATTTCGCTCAATAAAATGGTCAGACGTCATCTGATGGACCATCAGGGCACGTTCCACCAGGGCTGCTGACTGGCAGTCAGCGTCCCAAATTACGTACCTTGATGGAATTTTCAATAGGGCCGGGTGACCTGCGGTGCTAACCGGAGGTCACCCGTCGTTTGTAATGTGCAGGCGACGGCGAGTCTGTGTTTGAGCTGGAACAATGTAGCTTTTGATCGGGCCCAGAAAATGTTGACGCAGGATAGAAATGTAGTGACGGAAGTGCTGCGCCGAATTGCGCCATGAACGAAAGGCTGCTACATCGTGCGCCGAGGTGCAGTTTTGCTAAGAATTGCGCCGCGCCTGCGCCGAGGTGGGCTTAAAGGGCATCTCCGCTGTAACTTGGATGGTCACCGATTTTTATAAAATTTTCACCATGTATTTGGATGCTCTTCCTGAGCATGTGTACAAAATATCTCGGAAAAATATTAATTTTCTTAGAAGAAAAGGAATTTTGAAATTTACATGCACACACCCAAATCACTTGCTGCCGCCCTACTGGCAACACTGAGGAAGAGCGGCACACGGAGGCTGCCATGATGGCGCTGACGTTGCCGTGACGTCACATGTTGGTCAGGGTGCTTGCTTTGTAGCTTGTTGGTGCTAGCGACTGTCTGATTTTTACTTATGTTATCGGTTTATACAGTTATGTAAGAGCGCGTTATGGCGACTGGAGGAAATTGGTGTTGTGCCGTAGGGTCTCGCGCTACGGAAGCGTGGCTTGAAAACACGGTCTACTAAAACCGTCTATTGTCAGACCCCAAGATATAACAAAAAGTGCCTCCGTCAATCAGTTTTCCTGGCATGCTAGCAACAAAAGCTGCCTTACCAATCCGCTTCGGAAGCGGCATCTGGGTCCACATGGCGGCGGATCACGAATGCAGCCGCCGCTGGCGGTTCCTTCGGAGGCGATGCCGGCGGATCGTATGGGAATGGGTTATCGTCATCGTCCTGAAAATCTAGCGGCATATCCTCATCGTTGCTCGATTCAGACGAGCCTGATGAGTCCATTTTTATCCGCGGCACGAACACAAAACAGTGACCTGCTGCCAGGCTGGCCAGGCTCAAACCTCAAACTGCACACGTGCGAGTGTTTATACCATATGTGACGTCACGTCAAAATGGCGGACCAGTCGAGTGGAAAGTTAGTTTCGGTATCGGTTTCAGCGTATTTTAACTATTATATATTATGTAAACAATTTCTGAATGATTCAACAGCTGCTATAGGCTAAATATTTAGTACCCTTTCCGAAAATATGTTTTGATAAAAACGCTCAAATCGACGGCGGAGCTGCCCTTTAAGCAAAGCAAAAAATACAAACATTTTATTGTTGGTCAACTGTGATATTTAAAGAAGGGGGAGGAAGGGAAAATGGTACAAATCTGTATTTCACGGCGTCCCTACTCACCGTATAGTTTGTTTCATCTGAAGTCAAAGAACAGTCGAAGGCTCAAACACACAACCACGAACACGCATGCTGAAAGCGAAAGTTACGAGTCATTCGCTGCACTTGATCGGTTTAGCCGACGGAAGAACAAGCGCAGGAGGATGGACGAATCCCATGATGTCGCGCTTTGACGCTGCTTGGTCGATCCTATCGGCTCGTAACGTCGGCTGCGCCTTTAAATTAAGGTGAAACGAAGTATTGATATTGCTCGTCAACCGGGCTGGCCGGTTGATGCGCCGGCGGGTTGATCGCCTTCATCGTCTAAATTTTCAGACGATGTTGGCGATATCAGGTGCTAAAAGTTGGTAGAAAACGTTGCAAAAGAAGTCGTATTTTTTCGCCCACAATGTGCGAAGAAACGGAAACGATAGCTGTAGCACGGTCGCGCAATGGGGGTGGAATGCGTGCCGTCACTACCTGAGTGCGGAGGTGCGACGTGGTTAATTCTCATAGCTGTGGTGGTTGGCGTCGTCGTGGATGTCACGGACGGCTGCCACCAGTGATCCGTAAAGTTAGTGGGTAAGCGCGATGGAAGTTTCTAAAACCATCCAGCATTACGCGTAGCAACTGGATACTTCCAAAGGTGCAATTGCGCATAACGCGCGTAATGTTTGAAAACAAGTTTTTAAGCAGACGACACGGAAGACTCTTCTTTCGTAGCGCCGGTACCGCGCTCTAAAAAAAGCCCCTACATCTACTTTCCCGCTCAACACTCGAAGAGCCATCCACCGCAACTTACGAAGGCAGGTCAGCGAATGACGATGCCGAAACGTATGTTTATACCAAAAACTGCAGTCTGAGTTGTGACATTATAGAGTTTTAGTATTACGTATAAAAGCAAACGCAAGTGCTGTGCGTTTTCGTTAGGGTTGCGTGCTCTAGCCTGCGCATGCGCGTCGCCGCCATTCGCCAGTTCAAGACGCAGTTTGAAGCTCCGCGCATGCTCAGTGTGGAACACGCAAAGATAACGCAAACGCCCAGTGCTTGCGTTTGCACGTATACGCCATACTAAAACTCAATATTAAGCGATGCAAAACGTCACGCTTGCATTGCTTAATTTCACAACTCATACTGTTTTTTTTGTTTGTCTGAACATGTGCTTCGGCATCGTCATTCGCTGAACTGCCTCCGTACGTTACGGTGATCGGCCCTGCCAGTGTTTTGCGGGAAAGTAGACGCGCGGTCTTTTTTTAGAGTGTGGCGGGATACCGGGCGTCCGACGGAAAACCCACCCCTTAGCCTCGCGCCAAACCGTAGAGTAGGGTTTTCTCGCAGCGGCGACGTCTGGAGACAAGGTCGAGATCGCTGCAAAGTGCCGCCCGTAAAGCTATCGCTTTATACAGTAGCATGACGGCTACTGTGATAAGACAGAACCAGGGTCTTGTACTCCTGACGAGATTTCATGTTTGCCGCATGCTTCTGTGCTTACTCTCATCGCCTCTCACTGGCGCGCTCGTCGAGCTTCCCCGCTTTGCACCGGAGTGTTAGGAGCAGCGGCTGACACGGGGGAGCGCCTGGGTGAACGCGATCGGCTAGGAAATTATGCTGAGTACTATTACAGGCCTACTTTCTTTGGTCTTGATTATAAGTTAGATCTTTCTAATTAAAGAAGCTGCGCAAAGAAGTAAAAAAAAAATCAACAACAAAAGCTGGGGTCTGTATTTGAATAAATATTGTAGTTAAGCTCTTTCTTGTACTGCTGCTGATTGCAAGAGCAGCGAACTTTGACCCTACTCTTGTTCCAACGCCGCTAAAGAACATTGTCACTTTTAAAGCACAAACGTAGGTTTTCAAATTTGTTGGTGGTTATTAATGCAAATAGCATTCTTTGGATACTTCACGCACTTTTCGTCTATGTATGTATGTATGTATGTATGTATGTATGTATCTATCTGGCTATCTAACCTCTTACGCCGCGGGTCGATAAATAAATAAAAAAGACCGGCGCCGGCGGGAGTCGAACCGTTGACCCTTTGATCAGCAGGCAGACGCGCTAACCACAGAGCTATGAAGGCAGTCATTCAACGCACTCTAAACACCTGTTTATATCTTTACCATCGCGCGCGTTCCATGCACGATGGCTCATTCCGCTCTCGTGAGGCTGAGCACGGCCGCTAGCTCACCCTCTCCCGCGCTCGGGAGAGGGTGATGTAGCAGCCGTGCTCAGCCTCACGAGAGCGGAATGAGCCCTCGTGCATGGAACGCGCGCGCACCGGTAGCTGTGACAGCGCTGTAAAGCGCGTCCTATGGTAAAGATATAAACAACCGTTTAGAGTACCGTTGGTTGAGACTAGCTGAGACGCCAGAAAGTCTGGTCGGTACCATTTTGAGTGTTTGTGCGTATGGCGCGTGCTTTGCTCGCCTTCCTAAGTGACACAAACGCACGTGCTGGGCTGCGGAGATCGTGCGCAGGGCTGTGAAAGTGTCAACAAATTTAGAATCGCCTCAAGAGTGGGCTGGCGTATCTAGAGTGTGCCGGCCACCTGACGAACGCGCATAACTCCGCACCGTTTGATGCTATTCGCATTAACGTAGATAATCATTCCCAAAGGATGGGTTCTGCTGATTTTTTTGCTGTCTTTAATATTTGAGCCTTAATTTTTGTAGGTTCATAGAACTTGGGCGACGCATTTTTGTCGGCAGACGTGTTAGCGGATACGCTGGTTTTTCGCTGGCATATTCCAGAAAAAAATATTTAGAGGCTAAATAAGCTACCGGGTGTAAAAGTGGGAGGCGAGACGGGCTTTGTCCCAACTGAAGTGTTGCACTACGATTCATTTTTAGCCATTTTTTTTTAGTACCTATTATAAATGGATCCTACCATGGCCAGAGCCTTATTTCTGAAAAGAAAGCTCTGTGTTCCTTTTGCGGCAGGGGTAGAAGCGCTGCGCCAATTGCGCCATCCTGCGCCAATTGACTTCCTGCGCCAGCCTGCTCCAAAACGCCAATTTCAGCTCTTTTTTTTAGTGTTTTTTCTAAATTTAGCGGAAAACGGTCGGCCACATCTTAGTTCATCGAGAGTGAGATGTCGATTTTGACTACAAAGAGCTTGATATACGAACACATCGGTTTGGTTTCGGGCATAGTTGGTTGGCGCGGTTGAAGCGCGTATGCAGTTGCCCGTGGTACCGATTTGCCGTGATCGTGGGAGTTGGTGTCTCGGCACTGGTGGGCTACCTCGGCCATCAACATGAGCAGAAGTAATTGGTCTTTACTAGCTTTACCTGTTATTTGGTAGCGTGCCATATTTTGACGCTTAGCCGTTAAGAAACACGTGCTATTAGTTACGTTGGTTTTTCTTTGCGAACGCAGTTAAGAAACACGCGCTATGTTAGTTTCGTTTGTTTTTCTCTGCGAGCGCATGCACATGCGTCAACATGAGTAAAAATAAATGGTCTTTACTAGTTTTACCTGTTATTTGGTAGCGTACCATATTTGGACGCTTAGCCGTGAAGAATCGCGAGCACAGGCACATGCGTTCTATTAGTGGCTGTGATATTTTTAAGACTAATATATTTTTCCATCTAAAGTATTATAGACATAGCTTTGTATGTTAACTTGGGTGTAGGGATTACTGTGTTTTATGAACAGGGATTAAGAACATTTGTATTTAATGAAAACAGGTCAGCAAGGACTGCTTTATTTTGAAACATGTTGTGGTACCTTAATTTTTTTATGGAGACACGCAATGCACAACATTTTATGGAGTACATAAGGTTGCCTTGCTCTTCTAGTCGATGCTTAAAGCTGCATGTGTACGAGTGATTGTGGTATTCTAAAGATATAAAATACACATTTTATTTTGCATCTCAATTTTTGTCAAATGTCAGTAGCCTTGTATTTTGTTACTAAACTTGATATAGGGCTTTTTAAGCAGTGATTGAACATGTGTATTCTTTATTAAACAAAAACTGTAGTCAGCGAAGGTAGTTTATCTGACACCTTGCAGTGGTTTAGTTTTCTGGATACATGTTTACAATTGGTCTATTAAATAGACGGTTTTGTATTGGCGTGGCTCAACTTGTGCTTTTATTGTTGGGGCCTCCCATATAAAGTCTATCATGACTCTGCCTGCTGCCGGAATGGTCCTCAAAGCCTTTCCTTTGCATAAATTGCCAATATTCCATATTTCAATGCAATAGAAATAGAAAGGTATGTATGTATGTTTCTTGAAAATTGTTCTGGGATGTGCATGCATATATTTTTGCTACATTTTCATATTTAGCAACAACAAATCACTTTTAGACACCTGTTTGACCTCCGTGACCGGCTCCAAAACCCACTTCTACGGCTACAAAACTTACTTTTGCTGCTCCCGAGCTGCTCTAAAGCGAGCCTTTTACTGCTCCAAAACTGCTCCAAAGTGGGACTTTGCTGCTCCCAGCCCTGCTACAAAAGGCTCTAGCCCGCTTCCACCCCTGTTTTG
>JAZHYW010031694.1:0-16559 GCA_037355805.1 Ixodes ricinus
TTACCCAAGAAATCCTTCGGCTCAGTCACACCAGCCACCGTCGTACCCCTGCGTGCCACCCGCAGACCCATGGCCTGGCTGAGCTACTCAACAAGACAGATACCGACATAGTATCACGTACGTCAACGTAGGGTACAAGATCTGGAACGAGGTGTTGCCCTACATCACGTTCGCTTACAACATGGCGGTTCAAGAGATCTACAGAGTTCCACCTGTCGAGCTGATACATGTTCGGAAGCTAACGACCATGCTCGACGCAAAGCTACCCTACGATCCAGCTGACAACGGGAGCGTCGACGGCCAGTTGGTTGCCCAACGGCCGAAGAAGTCCGCCAGTTCGCCCGATTCCGGATTGAAGACTAGCAATGCATCGACGCTGGCCACTGCAACCTTCGTTGCCGTGACGTCCACTTCCAGTCCGGAGAAAGGGTGTCGGTGTGGACGCCCATCCGTCGCCATAGCCTTAGCAAGAAACTGTCGAAGCGGTACTTTGGACCATATAAGGTACTTTGTCGCCTCGGGAAGCTCAACTACGAAGTGGTGCCGGACGACACGCAAGCATCATTACGACGTTGACTGCGACCCAAGGTGGTTCGCGTCGTTCCACTCAAGCCATTCTACACTCGGCATGACTGTGCCCGTTTTGTGTTCCAGGTGACCTTTAGTTTACCATTCTTTTTGACTTGCCTTGTTCTGTTGCATCGGGGCGATGCTCTTTTTAAAGGGGGGAGTAATGCCACGCGCATCGCAGAGCGAGCGAGTGCGTTTTCGAATAGTTACCGCGGTTGACTTTCGCGGGGCGGACCCAGGTTCAATTCCTGGGATTGGCCGCTTCTTTTATTTATTATTTAAATTTAGAGTTCTCGTGCGTTCAAGAAGCTTGTCGTCTGACAATCGAGGTACAAATGCTCTACGCGCCGAACCTTCTCAGCCGAATGTTCCGGAAATCCACGAGGGTACAAAGTGTTCTTCGCGTGCCGGTCCGAGGCCAGTCTTGCCCCAGCCTTCGATCCAGCTGTTTCGCCGATATCGACACCTGCGACACTAACCATACTCTATTTTATTTTGGGCACAAGTTCGCCCCACTAAAAGTTGAGTTTCTCCAGTTATTAGCCACGTCATCTCTTGTCATTGGTGACAATATCACCTAATAGTGACCAACATAATACATTTGGGTCATTCCATGCCAAACGTCCCAGACATTGCGCTCAACCCCTTCCGATTTGTAAAAAATGCATGGCCTTTCGCCCCAATGTCCGTAGCCATGCCCTGAAATATTTTTGGCGAAAAATTTTTGATGACGTGAGCGCGGTTTGAACTTTTAAAAACAGCGTGAAATTAGGCATCACTCAATAATTGATGAAAAATCTCCTTTTTAGTGAAACACCTATGCAATATTTTTTATTAAATCTGCACGGCTTTGGGCTTACAATGTGGTTAAGCTTGTGAAGTTTCGTTTAACTCAAATATTGTTTTAAAAACTAAAAATATTTGAACATTTTAACATTTTTGTTATTTTATTAAAACATATCTAACGGCTTCAGGGACTCAATATAACTTTTTACCGGCTGCCATGCAGGTATATAATCTATAAAAAAATTTAAAATCGCCCAATAAAATATTGAGCAGTAAACAAAAATCCTGAAGTTGCAAAAAAGTGTGTTTTGACGCATAAACAGCTGTTTATTTCACCCTGAGGTGGTCCAAGTAAAAATACAAAATATGGTGGGTTTGGAAGAACAATTGATAATCTTTTGATGCTGAAAGTTTAATCAAAGTAATTTTTGTTTAAAGCGAGAAAACAATTTTTGAAGTTGAACTTTTGCACCACAACTTACGTCGCTTCTTAACGCCTCTTCGCCGCACAGCACGCCACCTGCGACGATAGCTGACGCGATTAGGTCCAAAGAAAGAACGGAATTTTCTGCCGCTTGCCCTTGTCCGTCTTTCCGGCTGCAATAGTGATTTACTGACGCCTATGAAATTGTTCATTTGTCTGTTGATACTCACAAACGCTTAGCAGTAGTTCTTTTTAATTCCTCTGCGAATGCAGTACTGTCGATGTAATATCTCGTTGCACGTTGTAACATCCGGTGTTCTTCAGAAATTAGAACTCAGGATTCAAATTTTGCTGGTCATTGTCATGGGGCCCTAGAGTAACCTTGGTGTATAATTAGAATGATTGTGCCATTCGTCATTCGAAATTTTAGAATCTTTAAAAATGCTTACCCACTGCATAGCGATCAAGACTCCAAGAGTTAGCATCTCGCACATTAGCCAATCGTTAAAATGTGTCACAAAAACCGGCTTGGTCCCGCCGGGCCACGCGTATTGTAAAGGACGCCCCGACGGCTGCCTGTGGTGACATGTAACCGCCGCGGGTGGTGTGACACTCCTTGTTGGCGCTAGTTAGCACCTTGTCGGTCCGGACTGGGACCCTCACTCGACTTGTTTATGGCCTCTTCGACTCCCGTTCGGGGGACGCTTTTGCCCGATGCTTGGGCGCGGCACCACTTCTTGGAATTCGGAAATGAGTTTGTCAGATGCCCCAGTTGAGGGTTTTTGGTATTGACTTTGTTTGGAGCTGGGGGCAACGAATGTCTCGCCGCTGTGACGGTCTTTTTTCTTCTTTTTTTTTGTGAGTGTATTGCGATTGTAGGGGAATGGGTGCGTTTTGTTTACTTTATTAGGAAAGCGCGCCGTTCGGTTGAAACTGGGAAACGGCGCGGCAGCCGACTTGGGAAGTTCGAGAGCGCTACCCGCTCTTCCTGTCGGCTCCGGGCGTAGCCTCGGGCACCGCGGTAAAGAGGAAGACCCGTCTGGACACTGAACGTCAGCTACTTCTGTGCTCCAACTCTGTGCGGCCTTCCTCTGCCGGACTGCCCCAGTGCGTCGACCATGCGTGACGCGACAGCGACTAAAGCCAACGACCACCGCCTCTGGCGCACCGCGGCCACGTCGAGAAGGAATCAGCCGCAAGCGACAGACTTGAGGTGCTCCCACGCCTCTGCGAGCCTCGTCGTGCCGGACTGCGCCAAAGTGCGGTATCGCTCCCACCCCTATTGTTGTGTATTCTCTGTCTTGCCCATGGCTATTAAGTTTCTCTTGTATGCATCCGCCTGATTTAGACTGTGTCTGTATTATCCTTTTACTTTTGTCACCATCTTACTAGCCTTTATTAAATGTTTCTACTGCTCTGTTTGTCACGTGCCTTGTCTTTGTCCCCCCGTCTCTGGAGCCCCCGTACTGTGGGATAGCGGGCGTCCGAGCCCCCGTTGCGGCTTGTGGCGAGTGCGCTTCCCCTCTCGCTCCGCACCGGACCGTGACAAAATAAATGTAGCATTTTAAACATTATTATAGCGTAAATTACAGCCATCGTTTCATTCACCAAGAATCCATTATAAAAGCCGCTCTATTATTTCATTGTTTTGATTTCTCCATCAAAATAACCTTTATTTGTGTTCGTCTCTTGTTGAGAAGAGACTTAGTCCAGCAGAAGCAGATCTCTAGACAATGTATGCCGTCAACTGTTCAGCTTGATTAACAGACCCATTTCTAAAATGAGTGCCACCTAGATTTGTTTCATCAAAAATTTATAACAAGAACAAACGCTACAAATCTCAGGAAGGAAGAACACCAAAGGATTTTTATCTGGAGTTTTAGCTGTCTGTCACAATATGGTGAAATAAAGCATAGTCGCTGCTGCGTTAATTACCTAAGGGCATCATACTCTAGGCATGCACAATGTGCATTGATTTAACAATTCTGTGTGAGCATTCACAAGGGGACTTCATTCAGTGACTGTGGACAAAAGTGCTGTGTCAGTGTCTCGGTGTGAACATGGGTCCATTCCAGACTTCGGCCTATCTCAAATACGATACTCGAGATACTGTATTTCAATTATTTTTGGTACTAACATGGCATCTTGTAAATACATTTAATCGAAAGTATTTGATACTCTATTATCACTATTACATTTCTTAGCTTTCTGTAGTCACTATCTTAGATACAACTTTTAATCATTGATAAAGAATTTTGCGAGAATAGTCTAAAAGACTGGGAACCGGCTCACACCAGCGCAAAGTTGAACCGGCTGCAAACTGAAAGCGGAAACGGCCGAACACTGAACAGAAAACAATCCCGGATCAAGGTCCAACACAGAAAACTACAAACTAATAGTGAAAGGTCCCAAAAAACAAATTATGCAAGATTTTTTTACACCGGGAGTTGTCTGTGAGGAACCTGTGATAGTCGAAACCTTTCATCAGGACAAAGATGGCAACAAGTCGAAAAATAAGCTATGATCAGGATAAGCTCCGGCATTGCAAACAAATTGTCCTCCCAAAGACATAAACCTTCTTGGACGGGCTCCTAGAGCCAGTATGGGGAAAAGAATAAAGATATATTCAACCGCGAGAAAGACGAAAAGTGCTTCGTCGTTTCCTCTTGTACAGTGTTTGGAGTATCCTCACTAGAAGAAGGTGCGGCAAGTGCCAAGTCTATAATAGGCAACCCATCCACTTGTTATTCGGTTAATTGGCGTATATATTTGTTTTTATTCTGAATTCTAGATATAGCAACTTAGTAAAACTAAACGTCCAAGAAGTGCATTATGAAACCACGAGAAGATATGATACATACTCAGAGCTCCGATTCAAGGCAGATTAATCTCTTTTTTCCTATTTGTCTTGAAAACTTGAACTTGTAACATGGACCAGAATACGATTCCTTATACGTGAACTGCACAAAAATAGCACAACGATGTTTATTTTTGTATTTGTTGCTGACAAAAAAAGCATTCTAGTGTCCGTACATCTAGAAGATTCGTGCTTACTCTTAGGCCGAGTGTAAAAGATAAGGAGGCCAGAATTTCCTTGCCCATTCAGTCTCGCCCTAGCTCACTCCCCGAACAATCAAGGTTGAATTTTCTGACATACCGAGTGTAGTAGCTAAGGAGCCGCTGAACGCTGCTATTAGGCAAAACAGGAAAGGTCGCTATCCGGTAGAAAGCAAATTCCGAGGGTTTATGAACAATGTCACCACCAAGAAAAAATAAGATATCAATGCTGTACCTTTCCGAAAAACACATTTAGTGTTAAATTTAAAAAAATGAATTAAGGCTATTTTTGTTGGCTTTCAAAAGATTGGAATACACTGACTGAAAAAATAATATTGCACAGAGCACCGGAAATACAGTGGAAATCACACTTATCCATAAAGCGGGAGCATGTGGGCTTCTCGGGTGAGCGCTCGACTGCTGGCATTTCGGGCAACTAATCTCGTCTCGCGGGGAAACTTGGAGCAGTTCAATCGAGGGGTGTGTCCTGCCTGCACCATCGGGGGTCACCGACAAACACTACTCTGGCTTGATAGTATACTATCAAGCCGGCGGTGAAGCTATTATCGTTCTATCGGCCAGTCCGCCGTCGATAAGCTGCTAGATGCCTAATTAAAGCATGCGACGTTTTTTTGTTTTTCTGCTGTGTTTTTGGAGTTGGTCTTCATACAGTTAGCGGCAGAAGGCGGTGAGGCGCAGTCCAGCGGGGTGCTTACGACGCGTTCTAACGCCGATCCTCCTGCATTTTCTAAGTAGGAATTCTGTTTCATTTGTTTCGTTTTCATTTGTTTCACGCCTCGCTGGACTGTCGCATTACCCGAAATGTCGGCTGTTCATTGCACAACCTATTTGAAGTCGATTCTAGAATATAGCCAGAGCTTGAAGTGTGCTGAGTGCGGCGAAGAGTTACCAGTGGGGAAATGCGCGGGGGTAACGGAAGAACTGTACTTGAAACATGGTCTAGTGAAGAACTGAGCGATCTGGCTATGCGTGACTTGCAAATCCCACAAATGTCAGCAGGCAGCACCTTCGCCTACGTATTCTCAGGATATTGGTCAACGCAGCACAAGCGAAAGATCGGGAGAACCAAATGTAGCACTTTTAATGAAGCATACTCTGGACATGAGTACCAAACTGACACAAATTCTAGATCGAATGAATAGTTTCGAGAAGTCAATGGAGGAGCAGTCAGGAAAACATGACGCTGTTATAGTGAAGTTAACTAACCAAGAAAGAACAGTGGAAGGAATAGAACATTCTTTAGAAATAATGGGTAAGGACTATCATGAACTTCTGGAGAAGGTTTTCGTGCAGGAAAGGAAGTTAAAAGAGCTAAAGAAAAAATCCACAGAGCTTGAAAGAAAAGTCGCAAAAAAAAAAAAAGACACGGAGATCAAGGAGCTCAAAACCGCCAATAGACGCTGTTGAACAGTACTCCAGAAGGAATAATGTGGAAATCCATGGTATCACTAAAAACGTTAACGAAAATCTTTTGGAAGTTATCCAGCACTTATCTGCTAAACTGCAGCTGCCGTGTCCGGCACTTGAAAGCATAGAAGCGGTCCACAGATTAGGCCAAAAGAGGTCACAATGGCACCTATCATCGTTCGTTTCAAAGACAAAACAGTTAAGGACCTCTGGAGCTCTTAAAAAAAAGTGCTTAAGGATGAACAAGTGTTCATTAACGAAAATCTGACCAAGTATCTTAGACAACTTTACAACTTTTGTGGAAAACTAAGCTGTGTGCAAAAGAGAAGGAATGCAAGTTTATCTGGGGTAGTAATGGAAAAATTTTAGTCCGTGAAAAAGAGGGCTCTGCTGTGATCCATGTGGAAAATGAACATGACTTGCCTAAACTACGTTAAACATGGCGAATTCATATTCAGCATTTGATGACTGGGACATCAGTACCCAGAGAATGTATGCAGATACAGACGGTGGAAGGATGGAACTTAACTTGTTGCACGTAAATGTTAGAAGTGTACAAAAGCACTGGGACCAACTAAATGTGTATTTCCAAAATAGAGTAGCACGCTTGGCTATATTATTTTAACAAAAGTAAATATTGACTCAATGGTGGTAAGTTCTTTCAATTTGACCGGATTTCAATTGTTTTCGAAGTGCAGGGAAGGAAGAAGAGGTGGTGGTATATTAGTCTTTATAAAACATTACTGGATGTCCGATCAACAGGCGGTTTCTTGTAACTATGCGAAGGTTTGGGTATTTTGTGTGTCTAATCGGGAGTTATCTTTTGTAATCTGTGCGTTATGTAGACCGCCCAGTGCAAATATACCTTGCTTCCTCGATGAATGAAACGAAATCTTTCAACGATTCAATAACAACAAATACTTGGTTGTTCGGTTATTGCCGGCGATCTGAACATAGATGTAATGAATGCTGCTAAAGCGGAACTCCACCGATTTTTCGAGCTACCTAATCCAAAGGCCTCATCTAAATGCGGATGGCTTCCTGATTCCGAAATGCTATCTCGTTCTCCCAGATTCACTCTAGTTATTTAAAAAAAAAAGTGATATTTTCTTTCTTGTCGAAACCGAAACATTGTTCTCTCTAGCTTTTCCCCAGTTTTCCCCGCCACCCAACCGTGACGTGTGCGGAGCGCGCACGTGCAAGGGCGGCGGCCAGCAATCAGGTACGCTCGCGCCCGCCTTTCTCGCGCCTAACAGCGAGGAACCCTGGGCGTTTGTGCTATTTGAAGTTGGTAATAATCTATATTTGCACAAAGTATGAAATTGGCCTACGTGCTAGAACTATAAAAAAGTAAAAAAAAGTAAAAAAAGTAAAAAAACAGGAGAAATAGAAATTTTGATAAAACCATTTTTTGCAACTCGGTACGCCCAAGCCGCGGCTGGCTAGTTTCGTGAAATCGCTAGCAACTCCGTTCTCCTTCTATCAGAAGCTGGCAATTATGCTGGCGAAGAAAGGTAAGAGTCATGCGTAATACATTATTTGACAAATTGCCGAGCCACCACGGAAAATGCTCGTAATGTGGATACAGGTGACCCACACGCTCGTATAACCTGAAGGAACGTGCCATTTGTTTTAGATTTTCTTTAGAAAAGCTACTGTTGCCGGCGCCAGCACGTGTAGTTAGTCTTGGGGCATGAAGATGCTCCTTGGTGCTTAAGTAATTTAGCAAACGATCTATAGATCATTTCTGAAAAGTGCTTCTCGTCGATGCCATTTTCAGCGTTTGTGCGTGGGGCGCGTACTTTGCTCGCCTTCCAAAGCGACGAACATGTGTGTGCTGGGGTGGGACTCTAACACATGTAGACTGTGATTCTCGTCAACAATGAAATGTATAGAATGGAATGAACTGCATTCGTGCAGATCGGATGGCAGGTTACTGGTCGTGAAGATCATGTTAAAATGAAAATTAAAAGAACTCCGCAACCAGCAAGCCAAACATCAAGGTGCAATGTAATGCGTAGAAAATACACAAATACACTGTTCATCTTCAAATAAAGAATAATTGCTTGAATATACAATAGTACGTAAGGTACAGAAAGACATGATAAAAATTTAATTCAAAATAAGTTAGCATAAGTTAATAAAAAATAAAGTACAAGTACTTTTTTTATTCTTTTACTTTTGGAGTAGAATGCAACGCGTTCAAACACCCCTCACGAGAGCACATGAGAAGGGGATAATTCTATATAAGATTTTTTAAATTAAGTGTTGGTTTAGCACAGTTTCCATCAGCTGTAAATTTGCATGCTTCCCCTCAACGGCATTAATATTTTCATGGTTTAAAAAAATTCAGCCCTATATAAAATTTTTCCGCAGTAGAATAAATTAAGGACGTTTTCATCACTTCTGCAGAGATTATTGCACGCCAACCATTTGACAAGCCAGGCAAAGGCTCTATCACGTATTACTGGAGCTCGACACCTGCTCCATAAACCTCTGTAATAGCAGCCAGGAATAGCAGTATGTCGAAAGCCATGTCCAAGTTCAGACTTGAACTTTGTTTAGACGTCTCACTTCTCATCTTCAACATATCGGCCGCGTGAGCGAAACTCCGAGAGTAGCCCGAGCTAGATTCAACGTCCGAAACAGAAATAGTGTTTACAAAACAATTAAAAAAGCACTGAACCAATCATGAATAACAAATGTGACTGCGCACAATATCGACTGTAGTGCTGGATTGTGTACCATGTTTCTCGATATTATTAGCGCTCTTCTTTGGACGGATGTCGTAGTAGTCAAAGCCGGCTTAAGTTTGCGCTTGCCGCTCTTGAAGCTGTTCCAGCTGCTGAAGGATACTCAACTCGTAGCACGCGGCTATAAAGTATTCCGAGCATAAGTGAAAATGTTTCACGTGACACTAGTTCTCTCGGCACACAGCTCGCGCAAAAGCACCTTGACGTCGCTGGCCTCCATTACTGCCGGGGAGCGCATTTTTTTCTCCCACGAAAACAAGGGTAAAAAGAAGCTTTTTCCCGGCACTCGTTCCTACACTCTAGCCAAATGCCGCAAACCTCTAATAGAGGCTAAAATATTGCAAATTTGTTACCTTTTACTTTATTGGTTACGGTGTAACCCTGAGCACGTAACCTTTATATTGGTTAGGCTGAAACCTGTACATAGAAGTTACGCCCTTTCCTCCTCGCCCCTCCCCCCTCCACCCGTCACGCCTTTATGCGTACGCGGTCCACGCAGCGCATACAAATAAAGGCATGTCATGTACATCGGTGGAATAATTAGCCCATTGGCTTTAAATACACGCGTCTCAGCCTGTGCATTGGAACCGGCATTGGGGTTCCAAATCGCAGCTCGGCCTCGCATGTGAGCTACATTGGCAAACACAATTTGTAACAGCTTGCAATTTTTTACTGGTAAACATTTGAATGAAACACAAAGTGCTCAACAAAGGCCCAGATGCGTGACCTGCAGAACAACCTTTTGCCTTTAGATTTACTCGACGGCGGCGTGCATTTTTAAAGCTAAGCTGTGTCAAAGTTACACATAGTATACACACTGCGCGTACAAGAACCACCCAGTAATACAAAACATTCACCACACAGTGTAAAAAGAAAGATAGGTAACTTTATTTTCATAACGTTAGTGAACAAGATCGTGGCTCTTTTTTATTGGCTCTGCATACCCAATGCGCTTAATTTCCCATGCGCTGTTGGTCCGTGGTCGCAGTAGCCACAGCGCAGTTGAGGTGAATCGGTGCGGAACGTTGCAGCCTCGACGAGGTACCCTAAGCACTCGCAATCTTCTTTGCACCGCCCTCGTAGGACACCCCACACGTCTCTGTTTGTCATGGATGTCATTATGGCCTAGGACGTGAGACGGAAAACATTACTTGTTTTTAAACGTGTATGTACATTTACAGAGTATACGACAAAACATGCATAGCAATTAAGGCCCGAAGAATACCCAGACCACGAAACAGCCAAACGACTAAGCGCTTATTGACAGCTCAGTTATTGCGTTGTCAACAAAAGCTTGGCGCTCCGCGCCTTCCGGTCGTTGCCCGCACTTTCATCGCACTTAAGCCATCATACAAGCTTTAAAAGATTACGAGCTGTTGGTATTGCTCTATGTAATGAATATGACCAGACATGCTTACCTTCCGGTACCTCCAGGACGGCGCGAAATGAACCGGGGAACGAAGAAGACTTAGAAGTTCTATACGTTGCGCGAACACAACATGGCCGAGCGCGGGAACAGACGTGCAGCACACAACGTGCGGCGACCTGCGGCTTCCCGACGAGACACAGGTCACGTGATTAATCACGTGGTGAAGCGCCCACGGAACTGGGGCGCGTAAAGGTTACAAGTTCGGTTTAGACATTACAAATTAGTGGTTACAACCGTTGCTCCGCAAAGTAACCTCTACGTTCCACGAGACCTTGGGCCGTAACCGTTATTCAAGGTAAAAAGGCTTGTAACGTTTATTGAATTGGCTTGTAACCGTTGATATAGAAGTTAAAAGCGTTTATAGGTAGACAGAAAGGTTACGGCGATTTAGAGTGTACCTTCTATAACGGTGCACAAATTGCTACCCATTGCAAAGGAACTTTTAACCTTGAAGCTGCGAAAAGATAATCTCGATCGCTGGCGCCCGAGAGCGCCACTTCGCGGCTGCACGGGTCGCTCGTCCATTCTGCATATCCGTGACGTACGCGGGTAGGGAAAAGTAGGGATTTTTTATTGTTGCCAGTAGAGAGTCGCCTCCTGGAACCCTCGCGGCACGGTGCAACTTGAAAATTGAATAATCTTCACGGAAATATTTTATTTTTATAAATGATCTTGGTTATCAGTTGAGAAAGGTACTGATGGATCATGCAAATTTCCAGCCAAATCGAAGTCTACCAAAAAATTGGCGGAGTTCCCCTTGCTAAGCACGGTGTGTCTGATTATCTGAGTTTACTAGCAGGTTTTGGATCAGAAAATATAATTAATGATTATAATAGAGAAGAATACTTGGGATCCAGCAGAATAAAGTCATGTATTGACCATATACTTGTTAGAGGAGGTGATTTAAAATGCTTGCAGGTGTAATTAGACAAAACGTTGCTGATCATTATTTTATAGCTCTGGCAATAATAGGGGTGTGTCCTGAAGAAAACTGATCGTGCAGTATACAAGCGCAGTGTTGATAAAAATAAGTTTGACAAATTGATACAAGAATATAAGTGGGCCACCCTCCTCGCTTTTGATCATATTATTACTTACCAGATACTTGGGACTATTTTTAGGTCGATATAGGAAAAGTGTTGGAAAACTGTAAAACTACGACAAAGAAATCCACAAAATGCCTGGATAAACGACGAAATATTAGACACTATGCCGTGAATAAGGTGGGTGGTGGAACATTTGTAAAGCAAGACCATGTGATCTTATAATTCAAGGAGAGTTTAGAAAACTGCGTAATAAGGTAACTGCCAAAATAAGACTGGCAAAAATTATCATTATACAGCTAAATTTCAACAATGCGAGGGAAATCCGAAGAAAACTTGGAATTGGATAAAGGAAATTAAGGAGGTAATGGGAACAAAATATTGATCAAACCATTAAAAAAGCTTTTGGTAGTCGCATTGTCACTTCTTTGTGCAACCAATTTAACCACTCTTTTGTTCAAAGGATTGAGGATCTGGTGAAAAGTACTACAACATCAAGATGAATTAAAAGCTACGAGAATAGCGTGCACTCTGCTTAGTTGCGCTCAGATGACCGAGTAGATCTTAGATGCACAATAAACGACATAAAAGCGTCAAACCCTATGGGGAATAACTCCATTCGATTAAGGGACCTCAGAAAATTTTGAGGTATTAAAGGGTGCGGAAACGAAAATTGAAATATACAAATTTCGTTCGGAAATGGGTCAAGCATGACGGATAATAACCGTAAATGATAATCGTACGTTTGTATTTTGAACGACCGGCTATATTTTTCGTTCCAAACGGTGCACTGGAGCAAGCGCTCGAAGAGAAGCGAACGGAGAGCGCGATGCGTCATGGGATATCCGGCGCAAACAAAAACAACAAAAAAGATTCACAGCATTCGTGACGGAGCAAGGCTGGCGTGGTTATGAACTTTGCCGTTGGTGGCGTTGTCATCGTTGTGGCGGCGTGAAAAGCGTCAACGCGTTACAACCGAGCCGTTGGAAGTACCCGCGGGGAAAGGGTTAGTGGGAAAGATTAAGTCAGCGTGAGAAAGAGGGGGCTAGGAAGGGTGAAAGGGAGGGGGGGGGGATGCAAAGAAAAGAGCGAAGAGGGCGGGAAAGGAAGTAAGGGAGGTTGGGGACGTTTGGCGTGGACAGGTATCTCGTCCCGAAAACTCTCTCCGAGTCAACGCCCGCCAGTCCGGGCCGTCAAGGTCGCCAACTCCGGCCCCAGGAAGGTCATCTCTCTCTCCGCACGCATTCGGAAAGGGGCAAACGCGTTCAGGCCGAGGTGACTTTAAACAGTTGAGCGTACCTCCAAAGAGCGGCGTTGCCTGATGGAACTTGCTACGTCACGACTACGTAGCAAGTTCCCCAACGTTGCTAGATTCACTCCCAAATAGGCTCCGCATGCATCCACCAGGTGCACATTGAAAGATCGTTGATTTAGCTTTAAAATTAGTTTTCTTGTGCCTTTCAACGGAAGACTGGTGTTTTTGAGGTTAGGGTGCAACATGCAACACATTGAAGCTAGAAAATGAGCGCTGGAATTTCGTTTCCGTACCCCTTGAAAAGACGTTATACTAAAAAAATTAACGAATCACTCTCATTAGGGAGAGTTCCAATCGAATTAAAAACACCTGTTTTGAGACCTCAATATAAAACTGGCAGTAAAAATGAAATTATGGATTATAGATTCATTTAAATATTGCCAATCATAGCGCGAATGATGGAAAAATCTGTTTTTAATACAATGACGTCGCATTGTGAGAAGTTATGTTTAGTAAATAAGTATCAGTATGAAATCCGTGAAAATAGAAGCACTGAACTTTTGCTGGAAGATCTTTTAGATTATGTCAACTACAGTCTAGATAGGAATCAATTTGATTTAGCCCTATTTTTAGATTTAACAAAAGCTTTTAAAGCTATCGATCATGAGTGGCTTTTAATAAACTACAGGAATAGGGTTTTGAAGGTCCCTTCAACGCGTTCTTGAAATACTATAATACAGACAGATATCAGTTGCTCACAAATTCGCAAGTTTAAAAGTAGATTAACGTCCCTTAACTTCGGGGTACCAGGGGTCAATACTGGGACCTCTTTTATTTAATATTTATGTGAACCAAGTTAAACCCTCACCATGTAGCATCTCGAGTGTATCACTATGCGGGTGATACTGCCTTGATATTAGGACACAGTGATGAACAAAGTGCATTGTCCATTTTTCAATAATATATCTAAAAAAATAATGAGCTAGTTTTCTGCTAATCACATCTTTGTTAATTCCAGGAAAACAAAACTAATGTGTTTTCGTAGTCCATATAAACATTTACATTTTAGCACTCCGCTGTTTCTCCACTCACAGAAAGGCACACGTTTCAGTTGCAGTCTAGGATCTAGGATTGCACTTAGATCAAAATCTTCTGTGCAATGAGCTTGCAGAATATCTTATCAATAGAATGCGTGTTGTCTCGGTCTATTTGTACAGGATGCGTAGTGTAGCGGCAATGTCATTAAGAAGGAGAGTGTATGGTGCACTGGGTCAATCTATTCTCCGATATGGTATCCCTTATATGGTGTGTGCTCTAATTATAAAAATACAAACTTGACAAAATATTACATAAAATTGCAAGTAATATTGCTTATGGAACAACCTACGCAGAGTTGGAAATGAATCAGAAAATGTATGACTTAAAGTTGTTATCCATAGAAAAACTGCACGGCTATTTTATTTTAGTAAAAGCACTAATATAATAGCAACTTTAAAATAGTATTAAAAAGGAACGCACACTTAGGCGCATAGAAAGTTTTGTTATTCCGAAGATTTATACAAATTTTGGAAAAAAAAAACACGGGCATATCATGCCCGATTTTATTTTAATTGGCTTCCAGAAACTTACTCTAACATGGAGTCATTGAAACAAGTAAAATACTAACTAAAAGATTGATGTTTAAATTTTGAAATGTTACCTGGCTTTATGGCTGTAGCATTCCACTGAGTTTAATCTCTTTTCTTCTTGTCTGATTTTTTTTTTTTGTGTGTGCCAGTAATGCACTTTATAAGCGGATTTCAGTGTAGGCAACCCGCTGGACGCCAAGTCCCGCCTGCAAGCTGTGGGTCGCTCTACTAAACTTCTGCCCAATCGGTCTCTGCCTGGTCCGCCCGCCCAAGAAGTCACACGAGCAATAATAGATTCAAGACGTTTTACTGTTTCGGCGCCTTGGTGGTGGGCCTGGCTGCCGCAGTCGTTGCTGGGTTGTCTTGCCGTGCCTTGTCCGGAACTTCACGTGCACTCTGACACGCGCGCCGGGCCGCCGGCCACCGCTCTTGCCCCCTCGCGCGCCGTCATCCTCCTCGGCTTCCCACACTCCCTCCCCTCAAGGCCCGGTCTTCAGGGGCCCCGGGTATTCACTGGTCTTGGCCGAGGAGTTGTTCCACCTCGGCCATGATGGCGTCGTCGGAAGTCGAGAGGGACGGAGGGGGTTGGTGGAAGACACTGGCCCGATGGCTTGGGCCGGAAGAGGTGGTGGCGGCCGATGTTGTGGGGGCCATCGTGGTGGCGGGTTCGATGGTGGTGGCGGCCGGTGCGGCGGCACGGTTTTCGGGAGGCCGGGCTGGCTGGACGGAGGCCAAGGCAGCAGGAGCCAGGAGGTCCGGGCGGCTTGCCCTCAGCGTCTGGACCGCTGCAGCCACGTTGTCTGGGAGGGGCTGTGCCTCCAGCAGGTCAGTATGGAGTGGACCTGCTTCGTGGGTCTCCAGGTGGATTATTGGGACCCCGCACAGCCAGCAGGTGTCAGGCGCTCCCAAGACCCGTGGCGCCGCCGGCTGCGTGCGGCCACGGAACGGGAGTGGGACTTGGTGGTCGGGCTGGCGAGGCGTTGGTCCGGGTTGGTGCTTCCAACGCTGGCAGGAGACGAAATAGACCGCCCCACCTTCCTCCCACGCCGTCCACGTGGCCATGGTTTGAAAAGTCCTACGCGTATATCGGCAACAAGCGATTTCTTCAAAAAGCCCTACGAATTCATGTGATGCGTTCTGTGTTCGGTTCGGCAAATTACTGCTTCTGCCACATCGTGTTGAATCTTCACGGACCCCTTTCCTTTCGTTTTTGTGTTTCGTGTTGTGCTGCAGTGCCCGTGTCGACATATATTTCAGATTAACTATTTCGAGACCGGTATTTTCATCGTAAGTGCTCTGCAACCTACTCCTTTGCAAAAATTGACCGTTCCGTTCCGGATTACCTCTAGAATTAGGCAGTATCTATTTTCTAGCAGCCAGGAGAATAATTTCTACGAAATTCTATCGGCAGTCGCCTCCCATTAGCTGACTACAATCATGTGACAACTGGAGGCAGAATACTGACTTTCTTATTTTCCTGGCGTTCTGTGAAAAGACGGTTTTGTTGATACACGTTCTATAGACACGTTTCATCGACACTAACGTTTCATCGTCACTCGTTACGCGATATGCACGCTGTAGGGACATTTTGTCGCGCGTGTATCTCTGAAGCGCGTGCTCACCGACTCAGCCCACCCGTTCAGGCCGCTTCGTGGCGACAGCCTGCGGCGGCTCATTACGAAAATGTTAACTAACCTGCCCCCCCCCTCCCCGTACACGTCACTTCGCGGGTACAGCTGTCGCTGAAACGTCGTTCGGTGAATGAATGGCGACTGCAGGTGGAATTTCGTGGAAATAATTCTGCCGGCTGCTTGGAGAATAGACACTACCTAAGACTCACTTCCGTTTCTTGTTTGCTCAGTAAACTTCTCAGTTGTGCAACAGCTTCTTCCTACCTCTTCACATATCGCGGATCGCTTGTAGGTTTGTACTTGTTTCCGGAATAAGCTGTCTAATAGACTTCTATGAGATTTGAAAACAATCCCGTGTGTCCATTTACCTGACTTTTTGCAATCACCGGGGGGCATACATTTTTTAAGGGCTTCCTTGATGCCTTAAATAGGTTTATGAAGTTGGTGATGAAGCGGGTGCATAACGTGGTGTTACCTTGCACCTATGAATCGGGTGCATCTGTGTTCTTTTCGAATTCAGTAGGTGTAGAAAGAGGTGTAACAGTACACTATTGA
>JAZHYW010031695.1:0-42195 GCA_037355805.1 Ixodes ricinus
GGCGCGCCGCCGCATTAAGAAGGCGCGCTTTGCGCATGCGCGCTTTCGTGCTCGCTATCAAGTCTCTTTCGCTCGTTTCTTTCCGACGTACTCCTGATAACAGGAGTCTGTGCCAGGGGCGCGAGTTAGCGCTTCGCTGGCTCTTGCTGCGCATCTGCTTCAGCCAGCCTCAGCCGCCGCGCTTAGTGACGGAGCTCGCGGGATGGGGAACCAGGCGCTTTGTCACCCAGCGCGGCTGCTGAGGCAGCTGAAGAGGACGCGAGGCGTGACAGCCAGCGAAACGGCAACTTCGCGCCCCTGTCGCCAACTCCTGTTATCAGGAATGAGTCTTACAGAAACGAGCAAAAGACATGACTGCCAGCATGAAGGGCGCGCATGCGCGAAGTGCGGCTTTAACGCGGCGGCAGCGCCGTTGCACGGCGCGGCGATGCATTTCGGCACGCGCTGCCGTGCCCCGCAAACTTTTGCTCCCGACTGTACATGCTGTGTATGTAGGCCTCTGTTATCCTAATAATGTGTAAAAAAAGGGTTTCAGATGAAGGATAGACATGTCATGCCACGCTTAGGCGTGCATGACTGGTAGGTGTGCTATCAGTGGTTATCAGAAGCGAGCTCAAGCGGTCACGAGGCTGATGTTGATAGCGGATGGAACAGGCTGATAAAGAGGCGGAAAAAAGGTTTTTTTTTGGGGGGGTTAGGCTGGTTGCGGGCGTGGTGACGGAAGGTTGTATCTTGACACGACGGGATTGAATAAATCATCTGAAACTATTTGAACAAGAGTCTTCACTGGTGGTCTGTTGGATGGGTCGTGTGACCGATTTGACTCTAATGCAGGCAACAGTACAGGCGCATGAGGACAGCATGGTTTGTAGGAGCGCTCACGCACAAGGAACGCTTTCTAAAATTTAGCGTCTGACCCTATGTCTTTGTCAGTACCGAAGCCAACTTGTGAAGTGGAGTGTATGGCATGCGGGTACAACAAAATGCGTCATTCGCAGAGATCAAAACGAGCTCATTGAGAAAATTATAAAGAAGGACAGGCCTTCCAACAGGCAACAAACAAATGTGCAGTCAGTATCCTCTGGCGAGGTACCCAAGTGCGCTCCTTGAGTGGTAGGCCCTTTGGGTAAACAAAATTGCTTGATCGCATTTTGGGAATAAACAGGTGCACAAAGTGAGCAGCTAGCAAACAAACTTGCCTCTTATATAAAAATACTCAGTAAATATTCACCACTTGCTTAACTCAAAAGCGTGCGCACAGGTATGATCAATAGTGGATAGGACGGAGATCCCAATTTGTGAGATCAACCGCTTAGTCCCCAGTTTTTAATAGCACTTTTAGTACATATGCCCTCTTTCACAACCTCAGTACTGCGAAAAATTTACTCCAGGGATATGTAAAGAGAAGATAAAGTTGCTAAAGTTCACACTCTCTAAGCCCTCGAGGCTGACCACCTGATTCGACAACGAGAAAGTATGCAACTAGCCCTTCGTTCTAATTGGAGATCTTAACTGGCTGCCCGAACTTATAAAATTCTGGGATAGCTTAGCCAGTTTTACATAGGCTCTTCCGCAAGATCGCATGAAGCTTGTGAATAAAGCATTGCTCAAACCGAATAGAGTGTTCCGGTTGGTTCATTAGCTCTTAAGAAATGGTTCACATTTTAAAGCAAATCACTGTAGCGATTCTGGCCTTACAATTTTTCACAGTTTAAAATATCCATTTTAGAAATTGAATTACAAAAAGAACAATTAGGGGAAATACCCGTTTGACTTTTGTATAATATGGGTAATAATTAAATGGGCTATGTGGTGTCTTATCTACGAAGCTTAATTTGCTCATGTCATTGATCATATATCGATATTTAATTATTTCTCAATATTTTCTCTTGTTTAGCTCATCATGTTGTATGCAGCATTTAAAACAAAGGCCAATCAGCACGGCGCTCCACTTTGGCTTTTCAAGGACCCAAAATAAAGTGTTGCAATGTACTTTTCTCATTTTCTGATCACTTATTCGGGTTAAATCGCATGATTGCTGCAACGAAAATAGGAAAGAAGACTGGATATTCTCTTGAAGGGATCCCTTTCTAAGCCGAAATTCTGTAGCTTAAAAAAAAACCTGGTTGTATTACCTTCATATTCAATTTTACTTTATGTAGAAAGCGGCTTCACTAAGGAACTGGCTGTAAAATGAACTGGAGAAACTGGCACTTTGAAGCTCAGATTCTTACCAAAAGTCTTTTTTAGCAGTGCACACTATTCTGACATATCATGGCATAGCTTCTTCTCTGGAGCATGAAAACAGCATTATCTATATTTTCAAGAATTAGTGCCTACGCAGATGACTGAGAGTATTTATTGCTATCGAGAAGGTGCTACATATCGCCGTTGAAAAATGCAATGACTGCAGTGGTCGATCACATAGCAAATATGTTTTGCTATCCAACTACCTTCTAAACTTAATCCTGCACGCTGATCTGCATGCCAGAACAAAAAAAAATGCAACTGACCTCGAGGAAGGTTGCCGCATATGCGTCTCTCAGCTGTATTGCCTGCTTTCCACCACTGGTTGCGACACCGCTAAAAAGAGCTCTCAACAACACTCAGTTGTTTACATCAGAACCAATTGTCACAAATTGAAATAATATAGTTCATATTGCCGAGAGCAGGGCCGAGCAAGCAGAGCCCTGTCACGGTATTCTAGCAGAAGATTCGCATTTGTTCTTACACGGGACGTAAGTTTTTTTCATTATGCCAACGTTTTTTGTTCCCGAAAGTGCTTGTTCATTCTCACCTCCAACGCTTGATGCCCGAACATTCTGGACCGAATTTCCGCGCTGCTGACGCACATTAGACAAGGAGCCGCCCGTAACCTTGTTGAGTGAGTCACGCTCTCGCTTGCTGTTACGCCGCCTATCGCCGCCCGCTTTTCTTCTGACTCGACGCTCGTTTTTTTATTTTGTTTGGCACAGATTCGCTGATTAAACCTTTCCTTTCAGCTCACAGTTGATACTGTTGTCGCACTCATTAGTGACATTACTGCTGGAGACGTGAGTACTGCCGCCCAATAAGCGTACCGCTCTAGGGCCTCGCAGCGCGAGCCCAGTCCCCTGCTCAGGAGGTAATTCCGTGGTGACAATTGAGACCCGAGGAAGCCGCCGCACCAAAGATAAGTCCCCGAAATTCGGACTTCTACCGGACCCGCAGAGGAAGAATTCGACGATACCAACTGTGACATCCGGGGCCTAAACTGATACTCCCGCCGCTGTCTCCCCCGCCGTTTACCTGCCCGTCGCCCCCCGTACGCCTACGCCCTCCCACTGCGAGATCCACGAGGACATCGAAGACAGGATCCGCCACAACGAGCGCGTGGCGCGCCACAACGAATAAACTGCCAACCAGTACTTGCAGAACCCCTACTTTTCGCTGGAGCGTACTGCGAGTCACTGGTTTGAGAACAACGAGCCTTCGCTCACGTCGTGGGACATCTGCGTGGCCGAGTTGAAGCGGACCAAAATGAGCAAACACCGAGGGCAGCGGACGGAGGATCAGCTTCAAACGCGGATTCAAGCCCTCTATAAATGCGTACCAAACTTCGTTCAAGATGTGCTCGCCTAAGTGCCCGAGTAGACCCTCAAACCACCGAGGAGAAAATATTGCGCGTCTTTATGAGAGGCGTGAAGAGCGACATCTTCGGCGGCCTCGTCCGCAATACTCCAACAATAGTCGACTAATTTGTTGCCGAAGCAACAAACATCCAGCGGGCGCTAGAGTCCCGAGCCCGCCACTATCATTGACTCAACAATGTCTCAACTCTGGCATCGGTCAGCTCCTAGCTCAGCACCAGCGCCGACGAGTTTCGCCAGATCAACCGCGACGTCTTTCGCGAAGAATTGGAGAAGCTGCTGCCTGTTGCCGACACCCTGGCATCGCTGTCATCGCCGAGGTGTCCGAGGAGATGTTCGGGGAGCCTTCCAGCCAGAAGCTCCCGTCATCGAGGCAGCACCGAAAGAACCTGCTCTCCTCTACGCCGCAATCGCCTGATGAACGCCGCCTCTTGTTCGCCCATATACGGCGCCACCGCGACGTGAACCTCCCACATTGCAGTATTCCCGATGTCGCGAAGAACGGCAGTCCGTGCGCCCGGAACAATCAGCTTCCAGGAAGACCGACGTGTGGGCGACGGCCGACCGACGCCCGTTGTGCTACCACTGCGGGTAAGCGGGCGACATTTATCGCGTATGCCCCTACCAACAACTTTGGCTGCGCGAGTACCACCCGAACGACCCTTCACCCAAGGTACGGTGACCTCCCACGAGACATAGATGAGTATCTTTGCCGTGCACCGTCTACTGCGGCCTCTTCACCCCGAGGAACTCGCTCGCCTTCATCACAACGCCCTGAATTGTCTCAACGTAGATCTCGTTGGAAAAGCCTGTCTCCCCTCCTCGCAGAGAAAACTTAGTGCGGCAATACCGGGAGGTGGTATTGCCGAGGACGAACGACGCCAATATCCTCCACAAACGTTGGAGAGCTCCTACACTACCGACGAGACGCATTAGAACGACGCTTCTGCGATCGTGTCGAATGACCTCGACGTTACCATCGACTGCCACGACGCGATGGCACTCATCGACACCACATATGATAACGCAATTTGAATGGCCAAAAATACGAACCGCCGGTGGACATCTCATCACACCAGTGGGAGGTGTACTGCATGTGTGGACATCGACGGAGAGACCTCTCCCGTAAAATGTGTCGTCCTCAAAGACTGTTCGCGAGACGTCATCATTGGCGCGGACTTCCTCTGTGCAAACGGGGCCGTGCTCGACCTTGGGGCGAACAGGTCGACGTTGCCAAATCCCGTCATAAATCCGGAGGGATATAAAATGACGTCAGCAGCCGTCCGAGTCATTGCGAACCACGTGCACCTGCCGCCGTGGTCGAGTGTTGTCGTGCCCGTCGTAAGCGAAGCAGTCGCCTGCGGGGAATCTCTTCTGAAAGGCAGCGTCCAGCTGCTCCTCGGAAGAGGAATGAACGTCGCAAGGGGCGTGACAGAGCTGCAGGATGGACGGACTGTGGTCTTTGCTACAAATTTTCGACAGCAGGCGCAGCACCTTGTGGTATTCTTCGTTGTATTCTCTATAACAATCGCTGGCCGGTCGGTATGCGCTTCGCTCGTCTCCCAGGTAGTGACACAACACAACGAGAAGACAGCGAATGGGTTTACTGTACTTCCCGGTGGCCCGCCTTTTGGAGCCGGCGGTCCGGTGCCGCCGACCCTTGTTCTCGCCCGTTGTTCAGAGCTCGCAGTCGGAGTCCGTGTCCAGGCCTGCGGATTCTGCTTCCCATGCCAGCGCTGTGCAGGCTAGCTGTCCCGGCTCTCATAGCCCCAGTCTCGCTGCGGAACTACTCCAGGATTGCCATGGCCTAGGCCAGTATGGACAGGGCCTGCCGTTCCCACCGGTCGTTCTCCATGCCTCGCTGATGGACCGCTCCGTTTATCACCCTGGGCCAGACCAGCCAGAACGGTTTCAACGTTCTTGCCCGACCCTCAGCCTTCCGCAGCCCGCACTGTCTGACGGCAGCTCGTGTCTTCTCGACCGACCGCCTGTCATGTGCCCTCCTCCCCGTCTTTTTCCACCTTCGTCTCCCACACTATCCCCTCCCTCTCTCCCCCCCCCTCAAGGCCCGGACTTCGGAGGACTTCCAGTACTCGGGATTTCATGGGCCTCAGGGAAGAGTTGTTCCACGTTGATGGACTGGGGAAACGGGTGGATGCCCTGGTCGGGGCCGTGTGAGGTGTCGGAGAGGCGGCTGCTGCTGTTGCCGGTGTGGCCACATCGTAGCGTCCGAAAGCGGCGTGGGTGATGGTGGGACCTTCAGCGTCAGTCTTTCTTGGTGCCTGCCCCATCTGGCTTTTTTAGCGAAGCCGGCAGACAATGTCGATCTGCCCGTCGCTCACTGTCCCACTCACCACGATGCAGCAGGGGGCCTGCTCTATGCTGGTCCCCCGACGCGGACGGACCTGCCCCGTTCCGCTTGGAGGTCACCGCGGGCGTAGAACTGTCCACTTTCACCGTTCATTAGGCCGAACAAGTATCAGCGACCCTGTGCACTTGGGAAAACCGATGTGCCCGTGCTTCCTCCCGGTGGGCTTCCTGTTTGACGCCGTCAATGGCTGCCTTCCCAAGAAGCCATTCTGCGCAGAACAAAGTATTAAAACGAAACACAACAAACAAATACTGTGCCGCAGATTGTGGCATTGGCCATAGCCTCAACCGCAAAATTTCTTCCCGACGGGTTCGTGTACCGTGCGGCTACCTCGGCGAGTCCGCATTCCGGAGCTCGCTCCTGAGTCGCCAAAAGCAGAAAATTACATGTGTACAAACGCAAACTCATTTTAATCACTTTCTTAATCGCGACGTAGTATCCATTCAAATTACCGATGTGAACCGGGCCAGACTCCTCGTTTTTATCTCGCCAAGTAAGCCTAAAAGTAGGACACGACGCTCGCGTCTTTACATCGAGGGCCCTTCGCACCTCGGAGCAAGCGATGCGTCAAGACCGCTAGCTGCGTTGATCAAAGCGTGAGTTTCCTTCAACACAGGTAAGAATGGTGTAAACCTAGTCGACTTGTTGCCCAAACAAAGAGATCCAAAGCCCTCGGAGGGATGGCCATACCATACCCGCGCTCCGCAACGACCGCGTGCACCGTGTGCGAATCGATGTCAGCGTCAGCGTCCCGTTCCTTCCACGTGCATACGGGCAATAGGGACTCATTGGTCCTCGGAGGAGGCGGCAGCTGATCGAGCAAGCCCGCTTGAACCGTTTGCGCCTCAAGGCGAGCTGGAGAGCTCCAAGCCCACCTAAATGTCTACGCCTTATCCCTGGCCAGGTGGTGACGCGGTATAACTTATGAAAAGTCTTGCTATCACTGTCACGACCGGCCAGAGTGAAGTCGAAATAGAATCCTATAAATCAGCTCCGTATCTTTCTAGGAACAACCCCCTGATGGGACAGTCGCTCCTCTGCCCTTCGGCGATTGCTGGGGTGAAGCGAAGCAACAAGCTGTCTTGGTCCAGCAGATACAAATCGTAGTGCTCATTAACTCGCCAGCCAGTGTTCCCGGTGTCAACTCCTATCCCCGTAATTTTTCCGACACCCGCTAACAAACTCGTCTGCCATCTTTCCCGGTGTCAACTGCTGTTGCCGCAATTTTTCCAACACCCGCTGACAATCCCATCCGCCAGCGTTCACAGTGCTTTTCTCGTAATTTTTCCGACACCCGCTAACAAACTTGTCCGCCAGCGTTCCCAATGTCAACTGCTATTGGCGTGATTTTTCTGACACCCGCTGAAAGAAACCCATCTGCACCCTGGGCCTCGACAAGCGCTGACTTGCTCACCGCATCACCCCCAGCCTAAATCCTAAATCCGTCCTCTCGTCTTAAATCCTAAATCCCAAATGTTAATAAAAATAAATCCTAAATCTGCAATGAGTACTGGCTGTTGCCCCTCCTGCTAGTCGTTATCCTGCCTTGCAGCCAACATGCGGTGCCTCTCCTCTGCCGCCGAAGACGACATTCTTACATCTTACCCACGCTCTTCGCCACCGACCCTGTTGCATCCCCTTCTTCCAACCACTATTCCGGGGTGCTCGAGAGAGCGCGTACTCAACCTCGTCCTTCGAATCCTTTCGGTACTCGATTCGAGGGGACAGCGGCTGAGCTCTGCTGTGAAGCCTGGTTCAGACAGTTGCGTTTCACTGCGTTGGATTGCGTTGCGGCTGCTAGAAACCAGGACATCCCTGCTGCTTATATCGTGTGCCAAGATGATTCCTTGAATTGGATTCCAGGCTTCATACAAAGCACAAGTGTGCCGGTGACTCGCTTTCGGTTCTCGACGCAACGCAGTCAAACGCACTCAAACGCAAGTGTCTGAACCGGCCTTGAGACAAATCGCCAATATTCCAACAGACTTTGTCTCAATGGGCATCGTTCGCGTTAGTGAAAAACCCGCTCAGCGAGTCCGTGGGACTCCCTGGGCAAGATTACAAGCAGAGGCATACTGACCGGGCCCCACGTTGGTTGGGCCATTTGTGGTATTCTTTCTGGTATTCTGTGCAACAATCGCCGACCGGTCGGTATGCGCTTCGCTTGTCGCCCAGAGAGTGACACAACACAACAAGAAGACAGCGAATGGTTTTACGCACTTCCCAGTTCCCCGCCCTCGAGAGCCGGCAGTCCGGGGCCGCCGACCCTGGTTGTCGCCCGTCGTTCAGAGCTCGCAGTCGGAGTCCGCGTCCAGGCCTGCGGATCGTCCTTCCCACGCCAGCGCTGCGCAGACTAGCTGTCCCGGAATATCGTAGCCCCCATCTCGCTGCGGAACCACTCTGGGATTGTCATGGCCAAGGCCCGTATGGAAAGGGCTTGCCGTTTCCACCGGTCGTTATCCAAACCTCGCTGGTGGACCGCTCCGGGGATCACCCTAGCCCAGACTAGCCAGAACGACTTTATAATTCCTGCCTGGCCCCAAACCACGCGCAGCACGCACTGTCTGGCTCCAGCTCGTGTCTTCTCGGCCGACCGCCTGTCATGTGCCCTCCGCCCCGTCTTCTTCCACTTTCGTCTCCCACAACTTCACAAAAATGCCGCTGTAAGCCACGTCGAGGAACCCGGTAACACCGCCGAAATCGCCACGATCTCCTATGAGCCACCGCCATCTCAGCCGTAGAATAGTACGCCTCCGACGCAGCAGGACGTTAACCCCAAGCTCAATGTCACAGAACAACGACAGCTCAAAGATCTCTCGCCCAATTCTGCGACTGCTTTGCGACGACGTCGAAAGTGCGCCGGACAACAGTCGCGAAACATCGCATCGTTACCAACGAGGACGCGCACCCTGTGCATCGGCCGCCGTACCGGGTCTCCCCAGAGAAAAGAGAGGCCATTCATGAACACGTGCAAGAAATGCTCAACGACAACATCATCCAGCCATCAAGCAGCCCGTGGGCCTCTCCAGTCGTACTGGTGGAAAAGAAGGACGAAACGCTTTGATTCTTAGATTGCTGGCGGCTCAACGCGTTGACCAAGAAAAACGTTTATCCGCGTTCTCGCATCGACGACACACTGGAAGGGCTGCGCCACTTTCAATATTTCTCGTCGATGGACCTGAAGATTGGCTACTGGCAGATTGGAGTCGACGAACGGATCCGGGAAAAGACTGCCCTTGTCACGCCCGATGGACTGCACGAGTTCAAAGTGATGCCCTTCGGACACGGCATGTAGCCTGCACCTTTCCAGCGTGTCATGGAAACCGTACTGGCAGGCCTCAAATTGCAGAGCTCTCTTTTACCTCGACGACGTTGTGGTATTCTCGGCCAGCTTCCACGAGCACTTGCGACGCCTTCGGGCCGTTCTTCAAGCAATCAGGACCGGCGGACTCCCCTCAAGCAGACGAGGTGCCGGTTCGCCTACGTCAAACTGAAGTTCCTTGGCCACGTTGTGAGCAACGAAGGTGTTCTTAATGATCATGAAGAGACTCGTGCCGTAGCAGCATTTCCCCCGCCCACCGAATGGAAGGCCGTCCGAAGATTCCTGGGACTTTGCGCGTACTACAGGAAGTTCCTTCGGGATTTCCCCAAGCTTTCTGTGCCGTTCACGCACCCCAAGAAAGACAGCGTGAACTTCCAATGGGCAAAATAACAATATGCATCAACAAGCATTCAACGAGCTGAAGGGACGACTCCAGTCGCTACGCATTCTTGACCACTTCAAACAGTCAGCCTAAACAGAAGTTCACATCGACGCAAGTGACACAGGACTCGGCGCGGTACTAGTACAGCGACAAGAGGACACAGAGTGCAAAATTGCCCACATTAGTCAGACGTTGCCTGAGGCGGAACGAGATTATTCCACGCCCAAGAAGAAATGCCTTGCCGTCGTCAGTGCCATCACGAAATTCTGCCCATTCGTATACGGCAACACTTTTCGAGTGGTCACCGACCACCACTCGCTATGCTGGTTAGCTGGTTAGCGAGCCTGAAAGACTCATCGGGACGCCTCGCTTGATGGAGCCTACAACTGCTAGCGTACGGCGTGAGCCTGGCCTACAAGTCACGCCAAAAACACAGCGACGCCGACTGCCTGTCCAGAACCCGCGCTGAGTCATCTAACGGCTGTGCCACAGATGATGACGACGACGATCACTTTCTTGGCGCAGTGAGCGTTAACGTTATGGCAGCGCTCCAGCGGGACGATCCCGTGCTGCACGCACTGACCGACCCCTTGGAGGGACGAGAAGGTACGATTCCCCGAGTCTTCTCACGTCTTCAGGGACAGCAGCTCGACGTGGCTCCTGGTAATTCCTACTAGTTTTCGAGAAGAGGTCTTCCGAGCCTGTCAAGACGACCCGACATCGAGTCACCTGGGCTACAGCAGGTTTCTCGCAAGGATCCGAGAGACGTACTAATGGCCCAAGCTCCCGAAGACCGTTCACCTCTACACACGATCGTGCCACGCGTGCAATCGACGGAAGAAACAGCCGACGAAGCCGGCAGGCCTCCTGTTTCCGATCGCGCCCCCTGCTGCACCGTTCCAGCAGGTTGGAATAGATATACTGGGAGCTTTCCCGTCGTTGATGGAGGGAAACCGTTGGATAAGTGTGGCAACTGATTGTCTTACCCGGTATGCCGAGACAAAAGCACTCCCGTCAGGAATCGCTGTGGAAATAGATAAGTTCTTTGTTTAGTTTATAGTCCTCCGACACAGCGCTCCCCAAGTTCTGATTACTGACCGAGGCTCCTCGTTTATGGCGCAGCTGACACAAGAGATACTCCGCTTGAGCCAGACTGACCACTGTCGAACCACGGCGTGCCACCCGCAGACCAAGGGGCTGATGGAGCGACTAAACAATACCATTGCCGACATAACCTCGATGCACGTGGGCGTGGAACCCAAGACTTGGGATCAGGTGTAGCCCTACGTCACGTTTGTGTACAGCACGTCGGTTCAAGAAACCACTTGAATTACACCTTTTCATGTAGTGCACGGCCTAAAGGTGATGACGATTCTCGACGCCATGCTGCCCCACGACCCGAGAGACGACGGCACCGACCACGCCCAGCTGGTCACCCAACGGCCAGAACAGGTGCGCCAGATATCCCACCTTCGAATGAAGCACTAAGAAATTGTCGACGCTGACCGGCAAAACTCTCGTCGCCACGACGTGGAGTTCCAGAACGGAGAGAGGCTGTGAATGTGGACGCCGATCCGCCAACGCGGTCTCAGCGAGAAACTGTAAAAGCGCTACTTTGGACCCAACAAGGTTATTCGCCGCCTTGAGGACTTGTTCTACGAGGTGCTCCCTGACGGAACCCGACCTTTAGGATGCCGCCAAAGACGACGCGATGTAGTCTCTACGTAGTTAGACTCAAGCCGTTTTAAGCGCATTAGGACTGTGATGCTGCATAGATATTCGTCTCATCGTATTATTTTTTATTAGCCATTTTTATTTTATTTTCGACTTGCATCGGGACGATATGCTTTTAAAAAGGAGGGGCAAGGGGTGGATAATGCCGCGAGCAGGGCCGAGCAAGGAGCGCCCGGTCTCGGTATTCTAGAAGATACGTGTTTATTCTTACTCATTGCGTAACTATTATAATTTTGCTCTAGTTTCTCGTTTTTGAAAGTGCCTGTTCATTCTCACCCTGAACGCTCGATGTTCGAACCTTCTGGGCTGAATTTTCGCGTTGCCGACGCACACTGAAGAAGGAGCTGCCCGTGACCTTGTCGAGTGAGTCCCGCTCTCGCTGGCTGTTGCGCCACCGAATTGCCAGCCGCTCTTCTGCTGCCTCGACGCTCGTTCTTTATTTTGTGTGGGACAAGATCGCCGTTTAAACCTTTATTTTCAGTTCACTGTCCATTCTCTCCTCACCTTTATTGGTGAAAATAATTTTCACAAAATAGGAATTCATCTTAAAATTTGTCACGGTAATCTTTGTCAGAAAAAAAGAACCTTCGATGATAAGTTAAGCTTGCTAAATGAAGTCATCGACTCTTATAGCTCAATATACAGCCCACATTTTTATTGACGCAGCTCTATAGGATTACTTATATTCATGAGTGCCTTCCGTGATATCATTTACAGAAAGCCTACTCTCTTTTCGCTTTCACAGAAAACCTTTTAGCACCCTTACAGATAGTAGAGGGATTTCCGTAGGTGGTTTTACGAAATGCATATTCAAGTCCGTTCTCTTGCTGGCAGCTTCTAAATATCCTTACGGATAGTATTCATTATTTTCAATCTGTTTTGCGGAAGGTCGTTTTATTTGCGGACTGCGTACTTGTTTAAAAGGAACATTCCGTTATTAGAATTACGAATTACCTCGCCGATGGTATCGGTACCTTACAAGTTCTCCTTAATGGCGCGTTCACACTGGAAGCATATCCTCAAACGCGAAGCGGATTGGCGCGTTCTCAACAGCAAACCGGCTTGAATCGACTGGTTGGAGCGCGATTTTGCCAACCGCTTCGGGACCGATTTGCCCCAATCGCCTTCGTAAACCACGAAGCGGCAACCAATCAAAACGTGACGCTGATGTGACGTCGGTGGCTCTCGAAACAAGATAGGATCTGTGGCTGGTGAAGCGCTCAATGCGCGGAAGTCCCAGCTTTTCAGCAGAGAAATCAACGGAGGAACGTGACGTTCACGTGCCTCACTTGAATCTACCGCAAAAAAGTGGACTCTTCTTATCTTAACGGCCTTCGCTCCGGTGATTTGGTTCGGGTAAGAATTTGTTTATTTTTCGGGTTGCCAAAGCCCGTCGCTCGCTGCCCTGTACGTCTTTGCCCGCCCTCGATCGTCCGAAATGACAGCTTTTTCTTTCCACTAAGACAGTCGAGTGAACTACTGAAAGCTTTTCACATCGTTCATGACCACCACGAAGGGCGATAGAGACGTCGTAAGCCTGGTTCTGTACCTAACACACTACCGCGGTGCTCACAAAGTACCTGCGCTAGCTCCACCTGTAGCATTTACTACAACCAAAAGGAATAAAGGGAACCTACTCAAGAAATAAAGTGTACGTACCAGACAATGCAGGGTTATCCATGCGGCGTTTATTTGGGCTAAATGTGAAACCAACAGTAAACTCGATCGACGTGGGAGTGACGAGAGGAGAGTCCGCCACCACCGAATCTACGACCGGCTAGCACCGAACACATTCCCCGCACCACGGTCCACCAGTGTCGCTCACTATTCCGAAAATGATAAAAAAAACGACGAGGGGGGAACACTCTCCCTCGATACAAAAACCCAGTTCACCTATTCATGCGGGAAGGGTCCATTTCGAAAAAAGGGTCAGGGCCATCCTCTTCTGACTAGGTAAGGCGCACCTAGCTGGACCTTGCTTGTGGACAAAGTCGAGGGAATCGCAGGCGTGTTTGGCAAGTTCATGTTTTTGTTGTTTTTTTGCCTGAACTTGTGATTTGTGCGAGCAGGCTGAAGAAAAATCTTGAGCAAAATAGCTAAAGTTTGGCTTTGGATCGTGGTTTATACTGGATTTTAGACTGTAAAACAAAGTTGCCAACTGCAAGTTTCAAAACATTACGTGTGATCGCCGAGAAACCGCCAACCGCGTTTCGGTGTGCCCGAACGGGGTCGCTCGTGAACCGCATTCACAAAAGCTTCGCAAACATATCACACCCGACAGTGTGAATGCGCCATTGGGCTTCCTGTGTAAAAGTTCGGAGTTCATTGATGTATTCGGTTCCGAATCACCAAAAAGTGTTAGAGTTAAGCTTCACTGTTAGGTAGTACGGTCAGCATCTGGCGTGTTTTCACCTCATTTTTTTAACAAATACCAGAGTTAAGTAATCAGAGCTGGTCCCGTTGGCGCAGGTTTATTTATGTGTGAAGATTGATGTCCAATGAGATAATGGTGCGATGGAGGCGGCCTTCAACTTAATTGAATAAACATAAAGTTTATTTCTGCTCGCAACTTTTGAATTTACTTTGGGTGTCTCTTGATTTCTGCAGCCCAAAGGTGTGCTGAATGTTTTGCCGCGGCTAGACCAGACAACGGTGATTTTGCAACGCAGAATGCGCGGGGTTGTTCTACTCGCGCCTAGCTACACACGCTAATATCCAGACGCGCCATGAGACTGGTTCGAAGTTACCGCAACTACTGCCATCAAGCGCAAGCTGTGCGAGACTTGTGCGCACGTCTCCTCAACAGATACCATTATTAGGCGGTGCGTTGCGAGTGTACATCTTTGCACATCTTGTATTATGGTTGACTACTGTCAAACCCTATTGACAAATAAAGCAAAAGCGGCCGTGGCTTTGTGGTACAGCGCCCGTATCGCACTCGGGGGAACTGCAAAGGAATCCTGGCGGCGACGATTGTTATAGCGTTCTTTTGAAGCATTTGACTGCATCAACCCTGGCACTCCTTTCACTCACAGTATTTCACTACGCCCCCAACCTTTTCCCCGCCATAACCAAAGGTGGCATCCCAAACCTTGGCTACGAAACACTACCTTTGTATTTCCTTTCCTTACAATATCATCAATCATTCCAAAATGAAGAAAGAACTTAGCTGCATTGTCCATCTCCCTTCAACCTCGCCTTTGTTAAGCCTCCCGCCTGCGTTTGTCTTCGTGTGACTTTGAATGAACTCTACGACCGCTTCAAGCAAATCAGAAGGGCGAAGCGAAACATGTAACCTCCCTCTATACGACGCGTGTTAAATTTGTCAGTGACTCTCCATGTCGCCCTGATGGGATCACTGGTGCTGTAGTCTACGCCGTTTGCCAAGTAATGCAAATGGGTAGGCCACGCAAGTCTGTTTTCCCAAATGCGCTTTTCAGTGTTCTGTTGGTTTTATGCGTTCCAGACGCGGCCACGGTTTTTCGTCGTAAACAGCCGGAATAGCTCTAACTAATTTGTTGATACTGACCTTTCTTTTTGTCAGATTCCGTGGAATTCTTGTTTGGCGTTTGTTCGACGCACTCCGACAAAACAAAAACTGCTCTTCGGCGAGAGCGAGACTTCATTTGGATGTGGGCAACATTTGCTCTCTATTTTCTGTTTGTGCTGTTCTGTGCTGCCAGAGTCGGATTACGCATCTATCAAGAATTACATGATATCGCTTTTTTATTTGTAAGTACACGGCAAGCATGCTTCTGAAAGCAGTCCGGCCTCCATCTCGATCGCCACGGTTCCTTGTGTTTTAATAAATGAGCTTTTCTTCGCATGAAAACAGCGTTAATTCTACTTATAATTTAATTTTAGTTATTCACAAAAGTGTAACCTTTGAAAATGAGTCAAGAAAAAGCTGCGTGTAATGATAGTGTTTAAATAAGCTGGAACCCATAGAAAACAAATTTGTGCATCCGTGTAAGCGATTGATATGCAAGAATTGATGTGCAACGGCCTATACAAAGCAGACTTGCACGATGTCCGGCCAGTACCGAGCAGATGCATTGTAGCGTATTCGCGCGATATTGTTGCAAATACAACTGCGGGACAAAACCACGGTACTCCAAAACCTGGCGGATTTTGAGAGGTGGTGCAAACCTGGACATTTGACTGGTATTGGAACCGATTTTTGGCCGGTGCTGGCATGACACTGCCAATTATCGCCGTGCTGCTTGGGAGCGCAGATGATGACAACTGACCATCATATTTCAAACACTTATTTAATTACACTTTTTCTTTGAGCGCGTAAAAAGCACTTTTGTGGCACAAGAGGAATGCCATGCTTCGCAGGCCTCTGGGTTTTCTTTCGCACTTTTGGCACACATTCGGTACTGTAGTGGCTGACAAGAAAAAGAAAAAAAACGAACTTAGGCAAGCCCAGAATCCCCAAATTAGGAGTTATTTTGGCAGTCATGGCTCTAGTATGGCACTATACTTTGGCACTCCTGTGGCAGGCCAGTGAAAAGCCCAAGTTTGGCATGTTCGGAATTCCCAAATTAGTGTTTACTATGTCAGTTATGGCTCAAGTATTGCACTTACTTTGGCACTCGTTTGGCGGACCAGAGAAAAGGTAAACTCTTGCCTGCCTGAGAAACGCCCAAATAGGGCTATAGTTAGGCAACGTAGTTTGGCACCGAGAAGCGCCATGGCGAAAAAACCTAACTGGGCCCAAGTTAGGTTTTTACGTTTGCCACACTTTTGCTAAGTTGGGCGTTTCTGTGGCGTGCTACCTGGGCACGAACCCCGAGCCATGCAGGTTCGCCCGCCCATGTCTGGTAATCATGTGACCTTTCCGTGTTTGGGAAAAAGGGCATCCTCGTGGTTGAGCCGAAGCCAGTGAAAGTTAGAGTCTTCGGGGCCCTATGGGCGAGACAAAACACCACTTTATTTCCCTCTCCTGATAGATGGGAGTCCCAGTAAAGCCCGGCCAGGATGATTCATTCAGTCGAATATTCTTCAACTTACTTTTTTATCTTTCACTTTTCGCCCTCTCCGTACGTTCCTTTTGCCTCTAATTTGGCGCCAAAGGCGAATTTTCAGGTGGCGATAGAAATTATTTTCAATAGGCGCTGGGCAGCGTTCCAAAGTTCGCCACCCTAGATTGATCAACAGCGCCACCATGGCCAAATTAGGCCACACTGGGAATGATAAAATCGGCAGAGCCACAAACCTACCCCAGCGAGATTACGTTATTAGAAACTCCGAGGGTTGTGTTGTCGCGAACTACACTACCGACTGTTTTCAAAATGTATCATACGTTAAATATATTAATGTGTATGCGTGTGTGGTTGTGTAGGTATAGCATTAGGAAGTTTTAGTAGGTGCCGTCGTCGATAGGTTGAGACAGCCCAAAAGGGGAACTAGCAGGACAAAATCGAACATCCAAATATTACAGCTAAATTGCAGCAAAACCAATCAGACCAAATCAGTTTTTTGTGGTGTTTGCGCGCTCCTCAAAATTACAAAAACGAAGACGTCGTCTCCTCTACAAAAGTGGAACTAAAAGTTGGCTCCCCTCTTCCCCTAACTTACCCTTTATTATCAAGTGAACACTTCCCACAGTGAATATCTGACCTCATTTTGGGGATCAGCTTGTTCTACGTTCCCTCGTCATCGTGTTCAAGACGACTGTGCTGTCTGAAGAATGTGATTTTTTTTTTGTGCAGCTGGCAGTAGTTTGGATGGTTATGTACGCATTTGCTCATCTCAACGTAATGCTCGTTCTCGTCGACTGAATATGCTGTTCTCTATTATATAGAACGCAGATAAACGTCACATGAATAAAAATGTGTTAGGGGGTACGCACATTTCATTTTTAGCAGACTATTTTTGGCAACGTTAACGAAGTTAGAAGAGCATAGAGCAGCCATCTTGGCGAGATACGCGCTCACGCTAAAACACAAACGATAGTCCGCTCTGCAACCGGCGAAGTGTAGAAAACGCTCACTCTGGTAACTAAGCTCAAAATCAGCAAACGTCAGCAATACTTCGTTCGATCAAGATGCGTTCAAAGTGAGAATGTCAGAAGACGTTTCCGACTCTGGAGAGTCAACCCGTCGAACCCAAAGACAACGCCGCGCTTCCAGGGCATAGCTAGTCAAATAGCACTAATAGAAAAACATTTCAAGTTATGTAATTTCGAATGAAAATTTGTTTCACACGTTTTACGGCATATATTCATCTCCGAAGGCGCTGTACACTCTAAGAAAAGGGGCAGCGGTATTCAGCCTCTTCGGTGACAAAATCCGCTACCACCACCATTAGTCCCCAAGGGGACTAACGGGAAGGGGAGCAACTTTGGCGCCCCTCCCGTTACTTCCTAAAAGTTGAACCCCCAGGATTAACCTTTGCCCCTTGCATCTAGACTACTGTGACTAAATGTTGCGCCTTTACATTTAGACACCTGGTACTAAACGTTAATCCTTTACATTTGGTCCCGCATGACTAAATTTTCAACCCGTGCATTTAATCCTCTTGGACTAAACGTTGTACCCCACAAATCGGCCCCCCACTGAAGAAATGTACCTCGCACAGACATGGTGGTTGCCCTGTGCGCTGCGATCTCAGTATCAAGACGTTGCAATTCAAATCAAGTGTAGTTTTTTTGTCTGGTAAATATACGTCACATTCCAAGATGACCAAAGTCGGATTTTCTTAGCGGCAAAATTATACGGTCAGACCGATTTCCGAAGGCTGCACTTGCGTCGACGATGACTTGGACACTGCGACGTCTGTTCAAACAGGTCGTGGTCTAAGCATCCTTTCTTCGGGCACCGACAACTACTTGCCTGTTTAGATTTGAAATATTAGTAACACTGGTAGTATGAAATACCTAATCGCTCCACAAACGCATGAGATCTAACGAACGCACAAGAAGATAACAAGTAGACTGCGTAGGTGCTGGAACGGTTCACGTAAAAGATGCGATCTATTGGCAGCGGACCAGTTAAATATCAAGTTTTAGTTTACCGTACGCTGCGGAATACGAACCCAGCGGGCGCGAGCTCAGTTTTAAATTCATTGCACGAGCTCCCGCCAACAGCGCGTAAATGCTAATGTACAGTTGACTAAAAGTATCCAATATGGTCAAGCGGCAGCTTGCCATGGTCCACAAAACAAAAATAAAACTTTATCAGAATCGGCGTTCCGCTCGCCTTTATGAGGTAACTGCATGTTATTGAATCTCACGTCATCTGTGCCGAATAACAAAATCAGCAGCCACGGTGCAAAAGATAGACAACGGAGCGCGCTTTGTCAGCTCGAGAACGCTTTCAAACTAAAAGTACTTTCTCAAGCCGCATATAATAAATGCACGTAGTAAGCAGAAGTGCTTCGACATACCTTTAGCGAGTTCCTTTGACTAGTGGCCTCAGAATAGATCAAGGGCTATGCTACAGCACAGCGAATCCAAACCGGATTTCGCAATGGCGCTTCGAGAGAGCAAAAGGGCGACCTTTCCGACTGACCTGAAAGACGACGCAGACCGTTCTGGAGGACATTCTTTCCGGAATGCCGGTGTGGGCATTCAGTTTGCGCTTGTTGAGGGAGAAGAAACAGTACGATCAGCTCCTGAAGAAGGCTGTATTTCGACTTACTAAAAACAGGTACCTTCAAACAAAGATCAAAACGTCCCCCTCCCATTTTCCCCACGCACCCTCGTGAGTGAGGACGTGTCATTGGACGCCTCTAGTCCAACCCGTAAAACGCATACACAGGACACACAGACACCTGGGGACGAGGAAGGTCTCAATTTCCAACGCTGGTCGAGTGGTGTACGTGGTACAGGACGACCGAGAGACTATACTCTTTCACCACTAAGCTGACAGTGCGGTGGACGCTACGCGCTCGCTGAACCAGTCGTGCGTGTATCTATCGCCACGTGATCACGCCCCCTCCAGTACCCACGAGCAGTGGAGCGAGGTCACTAATTATAGGGATGCAATTGACTGGTCTGCCGAGCGGGTAGGTAACCATCGCAATTTCAACTTAGGTGTGAGCTCTTTATTTCGAAGCAGACGCAGTGTTTTTTGTTTTTTTTTAGCATGTCTAGTTTTACGGGTATTTTTTTCTTCTTTTTAGCTCACATCCGTTTTGCCACAGCCACGGGAACGGGGTTGTAATGGGTGACGTCGCTCGCGCCTTGAATTGGGTCTTCGTTCTTGACAGGAATGTTTTGTGAAAAAGCTACTACATCAAGGCCTCTGGATTCTGCACCTGAATGTTCTTTCTGAGTGAAACGTGCTGTACATAAAGTGTGACGTCGCAGATTTTGAGTTTGGAATAGGACTATCCAGAAATGTTGGTCACGGTGGGACGCAAAGACGAGTCTCCAGTATTGCTCAGTAACTCTGTTTTAGTGATTGAGGTGACCACTTATGTGAGTGCGAGACTCCGGTTCTGAAAGCGCGCCTTCTACAAACTTTTGAGGTTGTTTAATTCGAACAAAAGTATTAGTACTCTTATGTTTTACATTTCGATAAATAATCTTGTTTGCGCGAGGGTAGATTACGTCACTGGGACTTGTTAAATGTCAACATATCGTTGTTGACAAAACAGTTGGGTGAATTCAAGTCGGCACAATTGTTAAATCTCATTCACACACCGCGCGAAGGTAATTGAAGCATCTAATGTCGGAACGATCGTTTCATATAAACGAAATGCGTCAGTTTTGTCCGAATTCGGTCAACACTTTCAGCGCTGCTGGCTGTGAGGTCGCGCCGATCCCCAATACGAGCGGTGTAGCTGTGTTCCTGGCAAGCATTCCTCTTGCCTTCGGGGATTTAAAACATAGAGATGCACCCTGTCCTAAGAGGACTAATAGCTGCTTTAGCTTACTAACGCTTCTCGGTTAGTCCTAGTCGCGTAAAGTTAGTCCTCAGAATTTGCGCACGGTACATAGCTCGAACCAGATGGTTCTATTCGGGGCGCAAATTGAAGTTCAGATGACGAAATGCTGCCGTTAGTCCTTTGAGACCATATTTTTTCCTAGAGTGTATTTCTCACGGCCTCAGCAGAAAACTGCAGAGCTTAACGCCTGCTGAGCTTTCAGGGTTGCGAGAGTCCGGTACGCAATGGTGCATACAGCTTCGACGTTTGCTTTTCTGCGACAGCTGCTAGCAATGTTAAGAGTAAAATTTAAAAAAAATAAAAAACGCTCAAATAAACACCTTCAAAGTGATGCATAGACTGGTGCACAAGCAGCCAGGCTGGCGAAAAGGCCTTACCAGTGTTCCTAATACTGTGAGCTAGATGGCGCAATGTGTCTCACCAAACTTGATCATCCTGAGGATATGACCGCACTTGGATATACAGCTTTCCGAGAAAAACTCGTCCCCAGGGACAAAATAACCTATTTGAGGACACTCACTGGGTTTGAGTCTAGTCTTTCACCCGCGAAGGCGGGGGGGGGGGGGCGGGAGGATTGGTGGCCGAGTGGGCTAGCGCACACAAGAGTAACTGGATCGTGAGAAAGTAGCGCCAAGCTCCTCGTATGGTCACCATTTTGGCTCTTGAAATAAACAATTTTTCCTTGACCTCTTCGTTCTTAGGGAGTCGATCTAAATTCTCTGGTGACGGGTAGCTTTTATAGAAACGTTTCTTGTATACCGATATTTTGCTATCCTCACACCGGCGAAACTAGCGTACATCTTCGTACCACCGCCACATGCCGTGCCGGTGCTTGGAGGCATTCAAAAATCATTTCCCCATTTTCAAATAGGCAAGAAGAGAAATATAGTTGTAAGAGATACGTGAAAATGGAGCATGATTGAGTGGGTTGATTGCGTACACACTGCCAAAGACGCTTATATTGGCGAGGAACACCTTCAGTACGATCATGCTCCATGGCGATCTTGGTGCGACTGGATTAGAACGATCCTCTCGAAGCTTCGACGATTTGAGGGGCCTGAAATGGCGATTACCATAGCAACGGAGACCAATTAGCCAATCGCACTGCGAGGTTTTGGTCGTATGTATATTAGTGTTTGTTTGTGTTCGGCTAGCAGGCAGGGGAAGGAAATGGCGCTACTTTCCCTGGATCCAGTGACTTTAGCTGCTTTAGCACACACCAGCTCGGAGCACGTGGAGCGAAAGCTCGCGCTGCAGAACCCAGGATCCTTGGTTCGATCCCCACCTCTGCCCGGTTCGATCTGAATGAGAATCGTTCGGGCGTGCGGTCGTGTAATCACTACTGCGTAATGCTACGTTAAAAACCCCAGGCCAGCGGTTGTGAATGCACTGGCTAAATTTCTCATCTACGGTTGGGAGACTCGTCGCGCGTTGAGGCAGACCAAGTTCTAAGCTGTATGAACCTACACACAAAGCTCTTCTTTTTCTCTCACCCGCGTTCCTGCTAGCCCTAACCGAGTGGACTGTTGATTTCATTTAATTTTTGTTTCTTTTATTACAGAACAAATTGTATGAAAGGGTAAATGTAGATGAGAGCGTCGCGGGCGTTGGAGTCGGCGGAAACATAGAGTCAAGCGCTGGGAAAAGAGTGTGTCGTCGTGGGGAGAGTGCGTCGGCACGGCCACGGTCAGTTCCTTATCTGCTACACTCGGGATCTCGACTCATTCGACCTACACTGTTCAGGAGGTGAGCTAGGACGAGACTGACAAGGCAAGGTCATTCTACCCTCTTTATCTTTTACACTAGGGGTTCGAGTAAACACGAATCTTCTGCATGTACGGAGGAGCGGTCCTCCTGGGCCATGAACGTGGCAATATACATATCATGTACCGAAATGCCATAGTAGTGAGAATCGGTTTTCTCCGATGTGAATCAGGTGGCTCGAACTTTATCTGTGCTCGATTCGAAGCACTCAACTTCAAATCCTACCGAATAAATTCGACGACATCGATAGATCCGGTCAATCAAAACGATCCCGATGGTCCCAGTGTGGCGTGATGCAGGCATCAGTATTATTATTTTATTTATTTTTATAATATTTTATGTTTTCGACATAGCCGGTTGCGGGACAAGAATTACGTATAATCAGACGAAACGACTTAAGACTCCACCAGCTCCGAGTCCTGCTCTACTTTATCACCCAATATGCGAGAACTGCGTGTTTTTAGACGATGGTATTTGTTCCGCTTTGTCCGTCTGATGATCCGGTCGGCTTCTCGTCAGCGGCTGCTGCACGTCTTCCAATGCTCTGGCGGCCGATTCCGTCTTTTCGTATCATTTGTGTTACAAGTTGCTTATAAAGCATTTAATATGATATATACTACAACATACTTTCAAATTCACCAGGCGGGTACAGAGAGCTCGGTCGTCTTCCCATGCTTACGAGCACGATCACGAACGGCAGCGATCCGCACCGCGCAAATCATTGCTATTTTCTGACCGCAGCAATGATAGACTGCACCTACCACAATTTGTAACCGTAGGAGTCAGAGCGAATAAAAATGACCGCATCTCCACGTGGTGAATGATGTTGATTGGGGCGAAGCTCGGGTGGTGCTGATGATACTGATTTTGGTCATAGGTATTGCTGCTTGCTGTCGGCGTTGACGCTTTGCCGCCGCTTCCCGAGCTCTCAACTCCGGGTCCGCTTGGCGTTTTTGACGCTGTGCAGCAGCTTCTCGCGCCCTGGTCTCCGGAGCAGCTTGCTGTCTACGTAGACGCTGAGGCGCTGCATGCCGAGCTTTTCGGTCCTTTTCATTCATGGCAGTAGGAGAATGTGTGGTTTTCTTCTTTTTCTTTTTTTAAGCAGACAGATGGGATGGCATCTCAGAACCCCCTACTCTTTTTTTTTTTCTTCTTTCATAATTTTTTTTCATCTTTTTTTTTCAATTTTTTTTTGCCCTACACGAGCACGTGAGCATGTGCTCACGTGCTCGTGAGCACGTGATCTCACGAGCAGAAGCACGAGCACCCGACGCCGGCCTACGGCGGACGGACACACGGACATGGCTAGCCCCTAAGGAGCTTCGCCCCTCAAAAGGTGTTGTTAATAATAGAATTCGGGCACTCGAATGTCACTCGCGCCACTTTCTTTCTTTTTGACTAAAGACCTTATGGGGAAATTTTGTGCGACTCACAGTAAGCACTTTAAGCGACTCGGAGGAGTCGCCGCTGTCTATTCCGTGGAATACACTTCGGGGTTACCCATTTGCGATAGCTTCATATGACTTGAACTCTCCCACGAAAAATTCATTTCAACAGTGGCAATAGTGGAGAGTTTGGGCAGATCGTTTCCGTCTTCCCACAACGCTCTTCGAACGTCTTCTACAATATCCGGAACTCTGCAGCGAAGGCTAACGGCGAGTAACCGCCCTAGCGGCATCGTGGTTGAGCAGAGAGTATGTGAGAAGAAAAATGGTCGACGAAAGCTTACTACGGGGAAGTTTTCGTATAACGTTTCCGTCCCTTCGTTACGCTCTCCGCAAGGAGGGCATCGCCGGTGCAAATACACGGCGCGAGCTTTACTGCAGGGTTGCAGATGTCGTAGCGGTTTGCGGAAAGTGTAGCGGGATGGCGGAACCGATCTACAAAAGAGGACGGATAAGCACTTAGGAGTAGTGAACGCGAAAGCATGTACGTCGTTCTTCCGCTCTTTAGTTTGTCTACTGCGTGCTGGCGTGGACGGCCATGTTTCGCTACTGCCGAGGTTGCCGCCAGCAGCCGAGCGCGCGCTCTCATGAAACGGCCGCAGCCCCCTTCCCATCCGGCCACGCCTGCCTGTGTTGTACGGAACGCGTTCCAAGGAACGGCGTTCCTGGAACGCGTTCCTTTTAGGAGGAACGAAGGAACGCCGCCATTTTATTCTCCAATGGTGGAACTGGAACGGGAACTCGTTACATTTTTACTGGAACGGAAAATATAACGGTGTTCCTTTTTTCGTCCAGTGGGGCAATTTTCACTTAATTTTCGAGAGGGAAATTTTAAAAGTATAATAACAATATATTTATGATAAGCATAATCTCGATAAAATTTTTGCTACTTATTCTAGGGTTTATGTTGCGGCGTCCTCACCTGTAACAGTCGGATGCAGGTGAGCTACAACAAACGACGAGCGCGAAAGGGTCATATATGGGGCAGTATCTTTGTGCGCTCGCAACACAGGCGCGCGTTGACCCATGCCGCGAGCCTCTCTCTCTACCGCCTGAACCAGGGACAGCATGTGTTAGTCAGAAAAGAAGCCGCCGCCATAGCAGATGTCGGCGGAGCGCGCAATGTGCCTCGAATAAGCCCAATCGCGTTCACGCCGCTCCGCGGCGACAATCTGGCGGCACATTACAAGGTGACACGAGCGGTGTGGCTGACGACATTTGGCGGTAAACAACAGTTAGGTATGGCAGCGAATACAAACCCGAGCACCGCGTGGTGGAGCGCTAAAAGCGTCGAGGCCACGTAATGCCAGCAAGCTAATCCGTCTGTTGATGGCCTGTTCATGCATGAAGCGGAGCGCTACAAGCGTAGCGCTTACCTCGCGCTAAGAGCGTGCTGACGGGAGCGTTCACCAGCTTTGTATCTCACCGTCAAAACTGTTGCTCATGGCAGACGATAAGTAGCTGACGGCACGTGAGGAGCGCTGCATTAGCGCTTCGCTGCATGTGAGAACCGACCTTTAGTCAGAAAGAAGACCCGCCGTGGCATGTCTAATTGTCGGCAAGGCGCGTATTTCTTATGTGCCTCAAAAAGGCCAATTGCGTTCACGCCAGCAACACTCTTCATCTGGGGCCACCGAGGGAGCCACCTATAGCCGTGACAAATGAGATCCAACTTGTCACGGCAAAGTTTGGGGCCACCTAAAATTTCCAGCCCGTTTGCCGTCCCTTTTTGGGTGGCCCCAAAATTTGCCGTGACAAGTTGGATCTTGCCGGCCCGTTTTTTAGCTGGCCCGTTTTCTTATATGGCGCGTTTTTCAGGTGGCCCGTTTTTTGACTGACCGTTTTTTAGCTGGCTCGTTTTTAGCTGGCCGGTTTTCTAGCTGGTGCGCTTTCTAGGTGGCCCGTTTTCTGCTGGCTATATAAATGTCCCGTTGTGCACTTTCCCGCAGAGTATCTAGGAGGGTCCAGGTCTGTGATCCAAGAAGAAAGCCGGGCGAATGACAACTACAGGAACATTTCACCGTAAAATCAAAGCTGTGACGTGGCACTGAGCCTGACGTCTTCTTGTGAGACGTAACGTCGTAACTTTATATTTGAGTCGCAACATACATTGGAAAATTATTACCAAGCTGAATTTGTATACTTTAGTGATTGACTTCCTGAGTGCTCTAGGGAAAGTAAATATACAGGAATTGTTTTATGGCAAGCCCGATGGATTCTAAACATTTAAAAGAACAGTGGGTCCGCAGGTAAACAATCCATTTATTTGTTTAAATTAGATGCACAGCGGAAGATACAGGTGGTGTTCTGTTGTAATAAACACCACATTCCAACAATAAAACAGAAAAGTATATGAAAACTTGCGTCACTTGCTGAAACATTGGTGGAAGCATGGCCGTTGCTTTAACTGACACACTTGGTGAACTAGGACCCGCCGCAGTTGCAGGTGCGCTCTCCGAGCCAAGTGTGTTGCAGTGTGCCGGATCTCCGTGCCACAAGACGGTTCTCCGCGGCACGTCCGAAGGCCAGTTGCCTCTGTCGTCAAGGCATGATGCTGCTGCGATTAAGAATTTTCAGTATTTTATTATAAGACAATAGGTAGAGAACACGCTTGTATCTTAATTACGTCTTAAAACTTAGCAAACAACAGGTTTTTCAGAAAGTAGCTTGCTGGACGTTAGAGTCTATGCAGATGCTGAGTCATCGGCCACAAACATGGCGGCTAACAAAACGTTTATTAATGAGCTCTGCGGAAAACAGGATAAGGCAAAACAAATTCGCCAATTAGATCACCGCATTTGCTTTCGGTAACCATGCTTGTGTGCAGTTACTCGACATTAAAAAGCAGCCTGACGTCATATGAATAGACCCTGCACCTTTGGTGGTAGTTTGAAGAGTGGGAACAAAACAGTAAATTTTGACGTTCGGATAATTATGGTATCAAAGATTTTGAACAATGAACTTTCTGTAATTATTAATATTATTAGTATGGTCAAGTCAGGGTAAAGACTTTGCTAAACTGCGTCAAATATTGTAAGAAAACATAGTTTGACAGTTTTTCAAAAATATTGTTAATACAATACATTACCTAAATTCAGTTAGCCTTATCAAGCTTATTCTTAGAGTGTGACCCAAAAGTTATAATGCGTTACTTAAGATGAAAGGAAATGCAGAAGGAGCCAGGCTTGCTACCTCCGATATATTGGAAAATGTCAGTTTCCGCCTTAGACGTTTCAATTGCTAATAACATGAGGACAAAAATGTGTGCGACATGCAGCTCGCGCTGTTGCACCAACACAAACCTTTTCTTAAATAAATAATCTAAATTCGACCGCAACTTCGTGCATGAAAAAAGATCTAATTATACTTCGTTTCATCATGAGCACAAACTTATAAAGCAATTGGTAGATTTCTGCGTAAGATGGTGGGCAGCGAAAGCTGGAATGAAGCCATCTGAGACGCAGCCACCCGAGTATATTCCCTTTTCTCGGGCGAGCGTAGAACGGCTGCCTGTCTTTCTCACTTCCCAGCTCGTACCGATTAGAGTTCAACATGCTTTAAACTTTTAAGCAATCAGTGTGGCACCCCTTCACTGCGGACAGCGGTACTTCGTAGGCTGCGACGCGGTGGGCGGAGATCGTCCTCACATGTCAAGCTTGGACGTCTGGCGCAGGGACGCGACTCTCCCCTGAAGGCTCATTCACACAGAAAGAACGTTTTGGCCGACGTCGACGGTCGCGTGAGCAAAGGAGGGTGCACGCACAAGGACAAACTTAGTGTATTCTAGATGTTGCATTCATCATCAATTTTAGTATAAATGTTCCTTGTGGTGCCGTCCTCCTTGCTCAACGCGATCGTCGACGCCGGCCGAGACGCGCGACCATATAGCTCGGACGGCAAGCTGATGAGTGCGCCGTATACGCCGTGCTCTATTGGCGGACACTTCGGCAAGAGAAAAGTACACCGCTATAAACTATTTACACCTTGTCGCTGTAAAATGCTGGTGGCCACCGTTGAGGCATAACCGGTCAGGTTTCTTCGCCGCCTTACCATAGGCAAACCATAAGGGCTGCGACTGTGACCCGACAACTTCAAAAATAGTCATTCTCCACGACTGCTTGTGAGCAACCGAGCCGGCTTCAAACGCGAAGAGTCCGCGCTTGTAGCCGTTGTGGTAAGTCCACGCTAAGGTGAAATGATGTAAACCTGTTTTCCACTCCCCACCGGCGACGCCAGCCGATACGCGAATATATGAAAAGAGGTTCCAAACGTGCTTCTTAGAATACAAAAATATTGTGTATAGATACCTCTATCGTCCAGGACAGGGTCCAAGATGTCCTGTGTTGGCGAGAACAAAAGTTACTAGTTAAGAACTCTTTCAACACTTGACTCTATTCCGGTATTAGCCAGTGAGCTACATATTTACCCAGTCGGTTGTGCTGAAGAGGACTGTGCCTGCACTAACAGCACCAGTCAACTTGGCCCAGACAGAAGTGGTGGTCGTGCTGGTCGTGCCGCCAGATCAGCGGGCCGTGTGAGGCCGTCGCATTCACATCCTCCCTCATGGTTACACCGCCCGCGTCGAATTCCTTTGACATCCTTCGACATAAGCATCCTGAAGAACTAACTCACTGTCCCGCGGCTTCGGCGCACACTCTAACAAGGCTTCCATCACCCTGATAAGAAAACAAACGTCAACCGCAGATTCTTCGGATTAGATTCGTACTCGTACGTTCAAAATTCGAGGATAGGCGCCGAAAAAACAAGGACAAGAAGAGACGTAAACACTGGCGCACTCGCAACTAACATTTATTGAAAAAACTAATCCCTTATATAGCCGTGAGAAAAACCCTTCGTCACGACTAGGTACAGTGTAGACCCCTTTAAAAAATTCAAATTCCTTTGTCGATAAGGTAATTGACGTGTCACTTGTGCAAATCTTCCCTAGTCGTGACGAAGGGTTTTTCTCACGGCTATATAAGGGATTAGTTTTTTCAATAAATGTTAGTTGCGAGTGCGCCAGTGTTTACGTCTTCTTGTCCTTGTTTTTTCGGCACCTATCTGACCATGAACCAACTAGCCTAAATTGCCATCTTAATGCAGTTCAAAATTCGTCGACCTTGCACACCGAGAAGAGAAATGATCGTTATGCGCATGCGTGCCCGCTGGCTGCGCCCGCGGGCACGCTGGGCAGCCGCACCTGCCACCATCTAGCGGAGAGCAGCGTGTTTTTTTCCGCTATTATGCGCATAGCCGGCCCGTTTTTGCCGGCCCTGCACAAACGGGCCGCCAAAAATTACAGGGCCGCCTACCGAGCCACCTATATAGCCAGTCTCACCATCAAAGAGGGGAGGGGCCCACTCCAGCCGTGACGTTGTAAACGGCTATTTTGACGGGGCCGGATCAGTTCGTGGCTAAGTTCTGAAAACTCTCTGAACGTCACGGCTATGGCCGTGACGTTTGCCGGCCCAGATTAAGAGTGTACGCGGCGGAAGTTTTGGTGGCACATTACAAAGAAGTGACACGAGCGCTGCGGCTGACGATATTTGGCGGGAAACAACAGTTAGGTTTGGCGTTTAATACAAACTCCAACACCGCGTGGTGGAGCGCTAAGCGTTGGGCCACGTAAAGCCAGCAAGCAAAGCTCTCGAGGCGGCATCTCCATGTAGGAGGCGGCATCTATATGTACGCGCGAAACACGGGCGCGCATTTACCCATGAGTGAAATGTTAGTCAGCGGTAGCTGTCGGCGAGCGCGCATTTGTGACATGCCTCAAAATAGGCCAATCAGGGAACCAGCATTCGACCCCATGGTTTTACTCCATGAGGACGCAACTAAACGAGCCAGGTAGTTGTGGCGAGGGCGCGCATTCTTGGGACTGCATCAACGGATCTCCTCTTGTCTCCTGCGGTCAAGTGATAACTCCTGCAATGAGCGCCGACGTCCGAGTGGACTGTCTGTGGCCATAGCTGTCAACAATGTTCAAACCTGTCCAAGACAAGGGCAATGGCAAAATAACATACCAATGCTTGATTTATGCACCGTCAAGCAAGACGATCGGACATGTCCAGGTAAGGTTTATTTATTTTTCTTTCACGCTCGGCAACTCTAGGGAGTTCTGCATTCCGTGTCTAGGTTAATGGTTTGTTATTTTGCATTCATGTTACGTATCGTCTTGCGGACAGCAACATCGAAAAGCAACTCTTGTTAAGTTCCAACAAAGGACTTTGTTTGATTAAACGTGGGAAGGTTGTAAAACGCCCGTGTAACGTGGGGTAAAATAACCCTTTAATAAAGAATAATAAAATTGACTCCGCTCCTATTTCCCGGCGAACAGTACATTTGGCTCGTCTGAATCGCCCATCACAAACATGGTTATGAGCAAATCCCTGGGATTTTTAAAGATGGATAACTCAACAAATAGAACCTTGCTTCAGCTTTGCTTTTTCTTTTTTGCACTCCTGGTGTGCTTCCATCACGGCATTCAAATTCGTAAGTTGCCATTTGATGGGATAAATAAAAAAACTTTGTTTGATCTAACTAAGTATGGACATTAATCAAAAATACAAATGTAACGTATAAGTAACGATAAGTTACATTTTTTAAACAGCAACGGGAACGAGTTCCTTTCTCTCAGATGGAACTTGTAACGGGAACGCGTTCCAAAAATCTGAAGGAACGAGGAACGACCTTTCGTTCCTTTTCTTGAGGAACCTGTACAACACTGCGCCTGCCCGAGAGTGGCGGCCGTGCGCGCGCTCTCGTGAAGGAGCTGCATACCCCCCCCCCCCCCCCAGGAAAGCGGCTCACGAAGGGCCATCCATTTTGCCCAGCCAATGGGAAAATGGGCATTCTTTCGCGGTTTCTTTTTCACTTACAGACGCCGCCGGTTTACGCCTCATGGGATAGTTAATGCTTTAGCGCATTGAAAACTTACCTGCAAGAAGGCTTGGTATCGGTGTATAGTCCCACGAGCGTGGGCTAGCAATTAAACAAAATAACGTTTTTGAAAAAAAGAAAAACTTGGAATGAGCGCGTTTGTAATAGTTTCAAAAATGCAAAGAGTTAGACAAAGAGGACGGACAGGACAAAATGCGAAATGATCGTTACGCATGCGCATAACGATCATTTATCTTCTGGTGTGCAGGGTCGACGAATTTTGAACTGCATTAAGATGGCAATTTGGGCTAGTTTGTCTAACTTTTTCGTATTTTTTTACGTTTTTGCTGCGGGTCTTTTTTTATTGCCACCATCAGTTGATTGTGACCTTAATGTATTTTTTAGCCTGACACGCTCGCATCATTGTGGTAACCCTTCCTAGTTTCCTTTATGTGAATGGTCCGTTGTTCGTGCTGTCTTTTTTTGCAGTTGTCAGCGATATAATTTTGCTGCGTTTCCGTTCAACAACGTTCCAGCTGCTGGAATTGCCAGAATCGAAACCCGTCGGCACGTGTCACCCGCGGCGAATCAAGGAGTAAAGGGATGGCAGGTGGCATAGTGGCATTATGATGAAAGACAATTATTCGCATGCTAGATTCCATAGAAATATCATGCGCTTTTTCAAATTTTTTCCATATAGCTGTCGTTTTCAACAACTTGCACAAGATTGAGGAGGCAGAAAAGTATTTTTTACTGGATTCGTTGTAAACGTTTCGGCCGCGTTTTAGAGTACGAGCCCTAACAGGCTAAACTTCTGAAGTTGGGCATCGTTGAACTTGTTCGAGCTATTTCTCGGTGGGCAATATTGCAGCGTCTCGATGCCAAAGAGACGCGGCAATATCTTTCATGTCTGGGATATCTACGAAAACTTTAATTTCGTTAAAAAAACATCTGAAGTACAATGAAATATATTTTTATACATTTTTTTATACCATGCTCTAAATTTCTGGGCCGCCTTGTTAGAAACAACGACTAAGGTGAGATTGGAGTAGGGTGAATGGAACGTGTCTCCGACTGGTATGTTTACCGCGTCCAAAAAAGTTGCCCCTCCATTTCCGCCTGATGACGTCATAGAAGTTTCGTGCCGTCGCCAGTTGCGATCCTGGCGGCGTCCCCAACAGCTGTGGTGTATGTGGCAGATGTCTGTTCTGCTGCAGGTCACTCTCCATGTTGGCAGTCCACGGAAGCTTCGGTACTCAAAAATTGGGACGCCGTGACGCCATCGAAACTTAGCATTTCTATGACCAACCGCCAGGATCGCGACATGCAACAGCCCGACACATCGGCTTCTGTGACTGCACTCTGTTGCCACCTCGCGATCACTTTTGATGTATGGGGAGCGTAGGACGCTAAACAAACCAGTCGAAGAAGCGCTCCAGAGCACCATAATTGAGGCAAAGAAAGCACTGCTAAAGCCATCGCGCGAACTTAGCGGGATTAAACCGCGCCTCAAGACGCTCGCGCGCCCCAGCCGCAGCCTCGCGCGCCCCAGCCAAGCCAGCCCTGGTACTTGTAAAACCCATGTTGTTAAAAAACAACTGTGAACAAGCGGTTGCGTATTCTACAAATTTAGGTGCACGCGAAATTACTTAATATTGTGCCCTATTCTTGACACAAAAATACACGCGGTGAAATACGTCGTATTGAGTCCAAACAGGAGCTAAACATTTTTGAGGTTTTTTTACTGCTTTTAGTGAATTCAGAGTTTGGTGTCGGCTGCATTCTTTTTTCTTACTTCATTAAAACTAATAATTGAATGGCATGTATTAAATTACCCACAATATTTTGTTGCGTTTTCAACAAATGAAAATCTCAGTGCACGAAACGGCCCATTGTTGTTCCTGAGAGAATATTTCAATGATGAATCTTTCGGGCCTGCTTGCAGGTGCCCGCCTCGTAGGCGATGCACGCAGGCGTTCACCAGCGAGGCGTCAACGGTGTGAGACGCCGCCGCAAGGTTTTCAGCTTGGGCAAGGCAGGACCGGAGCGATGTGTTCTGAACTAAACTGGACCCTGTTTTTGGTGCACATCATTGCGCTTTTCACCAGCCCTGTCAATTTGGACAGGAGCGAGTCCTCGTAAGAGCCCGAAGCTGCCGCAAAAATTTGCCGGTGTCTTTCATCGAAAGCAGCAGTTATTCCTGATTGGCGGCAGAAAATTCAACCCCGTCTCCTGGATCTTGTGACTTCGATCTCGGCCTTACAGACTGCCATTATAATCTACAAAAGCATCCATCACGGTCTATCGCGACGTTCTCTTCAGGGGGCAAGGCAAGTCAGGAGCGATGTGGTCTGAACTAAACCCGCCTGTTTCTGGTGCAGGTTAATGAACCGTGACCACCATTTCGAAGTACGTTTAGCGTCTGTAATGGTGCCGCCTTTGCCCTGATGTGTTGTGTGACGTTGTCTGCGAATTATTTCGAATGTTTTTGCTTAGTTGTACCGCTTCTAGGTAGAGATGTCGAGACAAATCCCGGCCCTAAGGCTGCCTAACAGTTAGTTGAAATTCTAGAAAAATAGAATAGACTTCGGACAATCTTAAACCCGTAGAAGCAGCTAACAAACATATATCTTATACAAATTCATAGCTGGATTGCATTTAACTTAAATGGCGTCGTTTTCTTTAACAACAAATAGAGGTAGACGATGTGTACAGCACCCCCCCCAAAAAAAAAAAAAAAAAAGCAAGCAAGTTGCCGATTTCTGATTACCAATACTCAGGATCTAGAGAATCGCAATCGACGAATTAAGATATCGTTTACAAAATAACAGAACAAGGAGGGGAGACAGTCGCATCTCTTAATGTTTACGTTCCCACGGAAGTCTTCGAGATTAAACTGGGGTTAAGGTGGCTAACGAAGAGAAGCATTCACAGGTTGGGGAAAAAGGTACCGAACGGTGGACCTACCTGTCCTGTAAATATTTAAGGGCTGTTTATACTCCAACGTTGAGCGAAGTGAAAGCAGCGTAGCGCAGAAGGCGCGCCTTTCATTGGCCGGCGACCAGGAACTTGATATCATGCCACCAATCAGTATCTGTGTGCGCTGCGCTAGCCGCGACCGTCGACGTTACGTTGGAAAATTAACGCACCTTTAATTGTATTGAGAAGACTGAGCTGCTGTATAATGCAAAGAGACTAAAATGATCACCTGTTATACTATCACAGGACCATTCAGGAGGTTACAATTTATTAAAAAAAGTACGGGCTACAGTCAAAGATACACGACAGCTCAAGGACAAAGTTTTTGTACGTCATTTCGAGTTAGTCTTTAACAACAAAACGAATATGTGACATAGGGAACAACGTCGAAAAGTTAAGCTAAGCGTTCTATAAAAAAATCAAACAAAGTCACTGTTCAAAAACAACAATTTTGACTTAAAGCTTCAATGCCCGTAGCATATAGCAAATAACGTAGAAGATTTAGGATAGGTTCTTTTTAGTACATTCTGCGAAATGTAATGGTGGTCAGAGAACCGTGGTTGAAACTTAGCATTCCTGACCCTGAAATATGTCCTCCTGAATACGATGTACTTAGAGACTTAGAAACGATAGATCATCACGAAGAAAGGGGGGGGGGTTTCTTGTGTCGCGCGATATGTTTCTTTTCGTAAAAAAACATATTAATGCAAAAAAACCCATGGATTACTCGAGATATATTTCACACTAAAGCGAAACATTGCTGGAGTGAAATAAAAAGAAAATATATTAGACACCGGAGAACAGATGACCGGAGACCTGTTAAACAGCAGTTAAATACCCAAATGAAGGACATAATTCTTCAATCAAAGCATTTTTTTAGCATTCATTTTATATACTCATGGAGTGGCGCCACCTCCTGCACCTTGGCTGTGCCGTCACATGATCAATGACGCACGCACGAGGCCACACCTCTAGTCAGCCAGATGGCTGCGTCGTGACGTCTGCAAAGACGCACGCACCAGGTACACCTTTAGGCAGCCAGACCCATGGATGGATGGATGGATGGCATAACTTTATTTGCAAAAGATTGGGAAACCAACTAGTTCCGGTTGGAGCTCTTAGTCCAGGGCTCCGTTGGCTTCTCCAATCCGGCGGGCACGCTGAACCAGCTCACGCTGGTCCACGAGCTCTGGGCTAAACAGGGCTGCCACCCAGGAGGTTGCGATAGGGGATAGAATGGGGGTGATGCCTCTGCCCGGAGGGCTGGGGCATTCCCAGACGGTGTGCTAAACTGGGGGTTGAGTTCCCATATCCGGGCAGGTGCCAGGTAGCGAGTTGGAAAACAACGGTGTTTATGAAAGAGATTAGCAAAGGAAAGAGTTTGGATTTGCCTCCAGTCCATCGCATCGGTCCGGGTGTGTTCGGGTTCGGTATGGGGTGGTGGACGTGTTCGGCGACTAGCACGGTAGTATCCGATGACGAGTGCGTTTGTGTCCAGGATGGCGTCTTTATGTGTTGTGGGTACATTGTGGTCGGTCGTGTCCTGTTCGGTGTTCGTGTTGGGGCCCTCTAAATCCGTTCCTCCGGCAAAGCCCGGTTCATAGCTGCAGCTCGAGCAAGCGCATGAGCGCTCTCATTGCCGGGTGGACCGGAGTGTGCTGGGGCCCAAAGAATTCGAATTTCTGGTGTAGAAGACCATTCCGTGGGTATTGCGTGGGATATGTGTGCCGCGCGTGGTGAGATAGTGTTCCTCGCATACGCGCGACAGGCAGCTTGGGAATCGGTGATGATCGTAATCTTGTTGGAAGTGTCGGTGTTGTGTGAATGTGGTATACCGTTGTCGTGTAGTGCGGCATGGGAGACGACCAATGCGATTGCCGTTTCCTCCGCCCCATGCATTGACTTAACGTTCTTTATAGAGCTAAGAGTACGGAGGGATCCGTCGTTGTTAGTAACGGCTAGGACCACAGCCCCGGCCCTTTCTCTGTGTTGTGCGGCGTTTGTGTACCATGCATGTGGGTGGGTGCCGTAGGTACGAGCAAGAGCTTGTACCTGGCCGCCCCCTTCCCGCGTGCAGGTCCGGTGCATGTCTGAGGGTATCGGGGCTGCCCGAAGCCGAGCCGTGATATGGAATGGTAGTCGGGAGGGTGAAGAGGGTTCTGCATCGGTCAGGAAGGGTCTCGAGATACCAAGCTTGCGCAAGTTTGCCCTTCTCGTCCGAGTGCTGCGAAGGCGGAGTGAGTTGTCCAATTTTGTGAGCTTCGATGAGCTCTTCAATTGTGTTGTGGATGCCTAATTGCAAGAGCCGGTGTGTTGGAGTTTGCGGAAGGAGCCCGAGCGCTGTTTTTACCGCCATCAGTAATGCGGTATTAAGGCGATCGAGCTCGGTGCGCGTGGGTGGTGATACGGGGTATGGAATGTAAAACGACTGACTATGAGAGCTAGAAATATACGGACGGTATCCCGTTCACGGAGTCCCCTTTACGGTTGGAAACGCGCCGGGTAAGGTGTGCGATGTGCGATGACCTGCTTTTTATAATGGAGTGCACGTGTGAGTTGCCCTCCCGTTTGATTGAAGGTACAGTCCAAGCACTCTTAGTTTGTTGACTTGAGGTATGGTTAAGCCTTTCAAGTGAAGGTCAATCAGGGTTCCTTCTTGTTCGAGGCGCCCGTGACCGTACCACCACAAGTTCCGATTTCTCCGTGGCGCTACTGAGGCCAGCCTCCACCGCGTAGAGTTTGTGTTGTATCTGCGGTCTCTTGTAGGATGTCCTGGATCTGCCCCTCGGAGCCTGACGTCGTCCACACGGTAACGTCTTCAGCATACATAAATTTGGTATTTGGTCCAGTCTTTGCGGTAACCCCGCCTCGACAAATTTGAATAGCAGGGTGGAGACTACCGAGCGCTGAGGAGTACCCGTCCCCATGAGGGTGGGTGGATCCGATCGGACGTTTCCGATCCCCAGGGTGGCGGTCCTGTCCATGATGAAGGACCGCACGTAGCTGTACACCCGAAAGCCACAACGAGTCCAGGCCAGATTCCGGAGGATGGCTTCGTGGAATACGTTATCAAATGCACCATTGAGGTCGATTGTCAGGATGGCTCAAGCCTGGAGTGCGGTCGGGGAACTCTACAACCTCTTCCGAGGATGTCCTGGGTCGATAAGTTTGGCCGAATACCGAAACATGATATCGGGGAAGTACGAGTTTGACTCGAGGTGAGGCTGCCGTCTCGCTAGGATGACGTGTTCGAACAGTTTGCCGATACATGATGTTATCAATATGGGGCGGAGATTTTGAAGCTGTAGCGGCTCAAGCCACACAGCTCGCCGCACGCGAACGACCGTGTCACTTCTTCATTGAAGACGATTGAATTTTACTCCCGCTGGGGGGACAAAGGAAAAGAGATCGACGAAGAAGAAGAATAAAGACAGTTGAGATCTGGCACGGGATGAACGAGACGTCCAACAGTGGACTCGAGAGTGCCTGTCCTGTCAACGAGGCAGTGCAGCGTCACATAGTCACACCATTGGCAAGTTTCCCAACACCGGACGCTCGATTCGAGCATGTACATGGACATAGTCGGCCGCTGCCGCCCTGTCAAGGTCAGGCGTACCTGTTGACGTGTGTCGACCGTTTCACGCGTTGGGTGAATGTGTCGTGGGGATCTTGTTCGGCGCGTTTGTGAGGGCGGACTTAGCTTGTCGCATCTATTTTTTCGACAAGTAATAAACCGTTTCATTTTTTTTTTTTTAGATGCTAGTGATCCTTTTTTGCGCACTGTTTTTCAAGTAAGGCTTGACTTTGTGATTTCTTCGTCCTACTTGCCTGGAGGTATTCATGGGTACTTCAAAGAAGTGGTAATGCAATGCTGTTTTTAGTAGCTTGTTTTCTCCCGAATATCTGAGTGTAGTGACACGTAAAAGATTGTACAAGGACTTTTGCGACGTTGTTTTATCTCCCCTGATGTACAGGGTTTTGTACTCCTCTGGCCCCGGTCAAGGGCATTTTTAAAAGGGTGAAAAGAATGCTAGTGCCACCCGGTATTAAAACGTTTTCGTTTAAATTGCACTCCGGTACTCTACCGGTAAAGACGTGAATGGAGCATAAAGGCCTCTTTGTCCAATGGGGTGCTTCACTTTTGTTTTTTTTGTAAGAAGCCGGAGACTATTGAACACGTCTTCCTGGAGTTCTGGGATGGTGTATTTTTGTGAGACGTCCTCCAGCGCACAATAACAAAATACCTTACCGCTCGAGCCCCACGGGATCAGATATCTTTCTGTGGAGAACGATGGGGGCGTCCCGTTTGATCTTGTACTGCTACTGTTTCTGCACGGCATTTGGAGATCACGGACGGCCGCGCGACATGCTGGCAGTAACGCACGAAAAGCGCTAGGAGTATTTCCGTGAAAGCATTATTCGTTTTCTTGAACTCGTCAAGGCACGCGAAAGTGTTCCCGAATTTCTTCCGCGAACTGAAGTACTCTTAACAATGCGAAACGTTTAAACCCCAAGACGCTAGCCGAAGCTTGGCGGGCCATTTTTCATATTTATATGTGATAGTGTGCCTTTGCTTGTGTTTCTCTGGCCGACAATAAAGAAAAAAAAAACGCCTTGGGGTGGGGGAAGCGTGCTGGTTTTGCACCCCGGAGGTCCCTTGTTCGATTCCCGCTGTACTTCATTTTTTTCCAAAGCCATTAATTTACTTTGTTCGTAGGAACCTCCCTGCGAATTTTGACGTCAACCCGCGCATTTTTGACAAGTTTGTATTCTTTACGCAGTCGGTTGTTTTCGTATCAGCCACTCGGTCACTCCACCGCCGGCATTGAATTTTTGCGTAATGGGGCATGATAATGATTTCGTATAAGAACTTATAGAAAAATAGGAAACTGCAACTGCCATCATATAAGGATGTGATGCACAAAAGGATTAAAATTATTCAAATGTATAAACAATCTCATTGTGCACCGGCGCGCATATACTTGTGCGTGGAGTATCTGGCATCAACGCAAGTAAAAGAACACCTATAAGATATAAAAATAAAATGTCACCAACACTCATTTCACAATCCAGATTCACATTTACTGATTTCAACGGTCTAAGTCATATAGATTGTGGCGTTCGACTTCCGCCGTCCGCCGTTGGTAATCAATCAGACAGCTCGTTCTGAAAGAAAAAAAAAGAACTTTTATTGCCTATGCTCTCCGCCAGGTGTCTCTCGCCGAAATCTCCTCGGCAGCCCAACGCGGCGTTCTTTATCCGCCCGAAAAATAGGGAACCGTTCCCCCGTGCGTGCCCTCCGAGATCCCGAAGCGCGCGTTCGGGATATCGGAGCCATGCCCACTGGACGGTGGTGCGCCGTCTCGGCGCGTGGTGGCGGGTCGGGCGACCCACCTTAAGCGCCCTTCATGTTATCAAAAGTAGCGCAAGGTTCGTCGATGCACGAGGCCGTGCAACGTTGCAGCCCTTGGGAAGATCATGGCGGCAGCGCGCAGCACTGAGCTAGATGTCAGACGCCAGAGTGGCACGCGGCGTGTCGTGAGCATTTGCATGGCAATGAATGGCGCCATTTTTTCCCCGAAGAGGGCTTTACCTACACCTCCCCCTCCCTCAGAGGTCCAGATCGAGGATAGCCTCCTAATGGCGGCGAATCGTGGGTGGCGCCTCCTATAGTTACCTCTCAGCTGACATCATTACCCTGAACAAGTTCGATGGTGTTTGTAATTTGCATGGTGGAAGCTGGAAATGTTACTTTTAAACCAATGCCTCACCTTCAAATCAAGTTCTTATTCTCTTATTTCCGTCGACGAGGAATCTTTGACGTCAAAGTCTTCGTAGGCGGTACGACGCGACCACGGCCTTTCGATCAGTCGGCCAATAAACCACGACATTTGCTGCTGCAAACGTCGAGAGGTCGGGATTGGTGTTCCGCACGCCGCATTAAGGCGTCAGCAATAACTTTCAACAAATGCAAACAAACGGCATCTTGCGCGTTCGTGTATTTTTGGTTATTGCGAATCTTTTATGCAGAAGCGTGCGCGTGTGGCGCGTGGAACACCAATCCCTGCATTCTCGCCTGATGCTTGGTAGTGTCAGTCACCGTGAGTCTACTAACCTCTCGATGGAGGAGTCGGGCCGAGCCTCTACGAAGCATCCGCAGGGCCTCGGCCCGCCCAGCAACGGAACGCGCGTGCTGCCGCCCGGATCCTGCGCGGCGGCGCGGCAAGCAGTCGGCCAGCAAGGGGCTGATCGTGAAGGCTGGCCCAGGTGGGTACCCCGACGAATTTCGGGTACCCCGCAGACGAAGGGCAAAAGAGACGCCGCTCCGCGGCGTCGTACTACGTCGAAGGGTTCCACCGGGTGCCGATCCGACAGGGTGAGGCCCTGGAACGGCTCCGGGATCGAGTCCAGGAAAGCGCGCCACGCTGCGGGACGGAGGTCGGTCCAGCAAGCGGACTGGCGAAGACAACCCGACCGGGCGAGTCTTTGGCCAAGACGGTCAGGTTGCGCGTGGAGACCATCGTGGGGGAACTCTGGGAGCTCGCGGCTTGATGAGAGGCTTGCCGCAGGTAAAGCGAGGCAGCCAGACGACGGGTGGGGGGGGGGGGGGGGGGGACGTCGCCTGGCCATCCCACAACGTCGCGAAAAGGAGAACGTGGAACAGGATTAACGGGTCTGATATTGACGAAGAAAAAAGTTTAAAGGCTCTCGCAAGCTAAAATCCTTTTTGTGCTACAAAGGCAGACACGCGGGAAGGAAAGGTTGCCTCCTTCCCCCCCCCCCTTCCCACCTCGCCAAAAAAGAAAAGCCAGCCGAAGAATGATATCTGACGTCGTCGAACGCTTGAGTCGCGTAGCAACGCAAGTTGCCACCGCCTGGGCATGGTTGGGGTCCCAAGGCTGGCGGGGAGCTCAGAACACGGTAGGCCTCGAAACAGCCGTGAGTACAAAAGCCGCGAGCTCGAAACTGGTCAGTCCATTCCTGGCACCCGTGGAGGGCATGAGCGGTTCAGCGCAACGTCTTCCGTGATGTGTCTACATGGTAAGCGAGGATACGGTGTTACTCCAAAGCGTTGCCCTGAGCAGGTCCTGCGTCGAAGTACCTGGTACCGATGCCAATACGTAAGGGCCGCCGCGACGATGATCTCAGGGCTCGACCTGAGACTTAACAACAGTCTGGGCCTGTTGGGGCGTGCGTAGGAGAAACGTCTAAACAAGATGGATCATATGGAAAATTTGTTTCAAGACAACAACCAAAGAAATACGCGAGAATAACCGAAAAATTTGTCATTTATTTTGTTGTGTGTGAAAAAGTTTGTAAATGCTGCGCGCTCCGCGCGTTACAGGAAGCAGGCATCGGTACAATATACCCAATATACATTTCTGCACCTGCCATTGCACCTGCTAAATTTGCAAAACCACTTTTTCGATACGCATCACGCTACACCGACTCAATGCTAACCGAAAAACACTTCTTTTACACGATACTAAACAGTAGAAGTCTGTATAATTCAGTAAACATTTCTCGATAATGTGGAAGTCGCAATTCACAACACTTTCAGGCTTGTTCATCTTTTAACTGTTCTAACAAAAAATGAATACATGTCATGATTAACGTTTGCATGACAGCCCATTGTACCCCATACTGGTCAGCCATGGTTGTAAACCTCAGATGTATCCATATTTATACCCATTTTCTGTATACAAGAAAAAGTGGTGTATCCCATCTCGTCACGCATGTAATGATGCTGCATCGCAAATATTCGTTCTCTTAAGTAGTTCCGATAAAAAGTTGCTCTCTGGAAATAGCGTTATTTAATGAATCGTTGTTATTCTCAGTGGGTTAAATAATGCCCACACATCGTAGTGCGTACGATGCGATGCTTTAAGATCCCGAAGGTCGATGTTGGCAACCAGCAGGCCCAGCCTGTTATTGCTCGCCCGACACGACTCAACAGCTCTGGCTGATCGGTCCATTGTCGCGCACTGAACGTTTCCCTCCGTTTCGTCGCAAGTGGGGAAATGTCGAGTCGGGGCAAGGCGGTGTTTGAACATTATTCGCGGATGCGGCAGTACCAGAAAAATGTGGAAGTCGCCAACCTGACTGCCGCCGCAACGGGATAGTGTTAGCTCGGTCTGCGAGCTCAGCGGCGTAGCGACGATGCCAACGGAGCTGGTCCTTCAAGCGCCCAGAGTGGCTGAGAAGAGTTTCGGCGTCGACGTACGTTGACGGCCGTGGCTTCTGCACAATTTCTTCCCGTCAGGAGCGAGCAGACCAAGTTAGGCTATCGAAAAAACGCCCCTAGCAATTTTTTTTCCATCAGTCAACATTAAAAGAAAAATCGCCACTCGTCTCAGAGAAGACGACTTGCTGCCGTGTCCGGGACTACCTGTCGCCTGCGCACCAAAATTTATGGGTTTCAGCAGAAACGAAACGGAGATGCCAGCATCGCTTCTAATTGAGAAAAGGACATCGTCAGCAGGCAGCGGTATTTGAAGGCAATCAAACACGGAGGCCTGTTCGCAGATCTGGCCTGGACGAGACTTGCGCGTTGGGCGCCGCCTCCCACAGTTGACAATTAATGAGCGGCTATAAAGTCAGCAAGGCAAGCCATGTCTGTCCTGACGACACACCTGAACAAAAACCTTCTTGAAAAGGTGGAAAATGACAGTATACTCCGCAGGTAGTGACACTGGCCGTCTGCCTGGACGTGCGTGGGAGAAGAAAAAGGACTACCACAGTAAATGGACTCGAACAGGTTTGAAGCATGGCGCGTTTATGGTAATACATAC
>JAZHYW010031696.1:0-38789 GCA_037355805.1 Ixodes ricinus
TCACCAATGACAAGAGATGACGTGGCTAATAACTGGAGAAACTCAACTTTTAATGGGGCGAACTTGTGCCCAAAATAAAATAGAGTATGGTTAGTGTCGCAGGTGTCGATATCGGCGAAACAGCTGGATCGAAGGCTGGGGCAAGACTGGCCTCGGACCGGCACGCGAAGAACACTTTGTACCCTCGTGGATTTCCGGAACATTCGGCTGAGAAGGTTCGGCGCGTAGAGCATTTGTACCTCGATTGTCAGACGACAAGCTTCTTGAACGCACGAGAACTCTAAATTTAAATAATAAATAAAAGAAGCGGCCAATCCCAGGAATTGAACCTGGGTCCGCCCCGCGAAAGTCAACCGCGGTAACTATTCGAAAACGCACTCGCTCGCTCTGCGATGCGCGTGGCATTACTCCCCCCTTTTAAAAAGAGCATCGCCCCGATGCAACAGAACAAGGCAAGTCAAAAAGAATGGTAAACTAAAGGTCACCTGGAACACAAAACGGGCACAGTCATGCCGAGTGTAGAATGGCTTGAGTGGAACGACGCGAACCACCTTGGGTCGCAGTCAACGTCGTAATGATGCTTGCGTGTCGTCAGGCACCACTTCGTAGTTGAGCTTCCCGAGGCGACAAAGTACCTTATATGGTCCAAAGTACCGCTTCGACAGTTTCTTGCTAAGGCTATGGCGACGGATGGGCGTCCACACCGACACCCTTTCTCCGGACTGGAAGTGGACGTCACGGCAACGAAGGTTGCAGTGGCCAGCGTCGATGCATTGCTAGTCTTCAATCCGGAATCGGGCGAACTGGCGGACTTCTTCGGCCGTTGGGCAACCAACTGGCCGTCGACGCTCCCGTTGTCAGCTGGATCGTAGGGTAGCTTTGCGTCGAGCATGGTCGTTAGCTTCCGAACATGTATCAGCTCGACAGGTGGAACTCTGTAGATCTCTTGAACCGCCATGTTGTAAGCGAACGTGATGTAGGGCAACACCTCGTTCCAGATCTTGTACCCTACGTTGACGTACGTGATATTATGTCGGTATCTGTCTTGTTGAGTAGCTCAGCCAGGCCATGGGTCTGCGGGTGGCACGCAGGGGTACGACGGTGGCTGGTGTGACTGAGCCGAAGGATTTCTTGGGTAAGTTGTGCCATGAACGATGATCCCCGGTCAGTGATTGGGACCTTGGGGGCACCGTGCCGAAGGACACTGCATTCAACGAAAAACTTGGCGACTTCCATGGCAGTTGCCGCCGGGAGGATTTCGTCTCGGCTCCATCGTGTGAGGTAATCGGTCGCCACGAGTATCCATCGATCACCTTGCGTCCATGGAGGGAATGGTCCAAGCAAATTCATTCCGGTCTGCTGGAACGGTGTGGTCGGACGCGCTATTGGCTGCAGGAGTACCGTGGGCTTGGTTGCCCGTTTTTTGCGCAGTTGACACTCAGGGCATGATTGGACGTAGAAATGGACAGTATTCGGGAGCTTGTGCCAGTAGTACTTCTCGCGAATCCTGTCGAGTGTACTGCTGTATCCAAGGCGTCCAGCTGTAGGATAGTCATCACGGGTTAGGAAAATGTATTCACGTCTCCTCTGGGAATCACCAATTGCCAAGCTGAGTCGCTGGTACAGAAGCTCACTTTGTGGAGGACACCCTGTACCAGCACAAATGATGGCAGGATACGGGAAAAGACACTGGGGACCGCGCCTCCTCGGCCCTTCAAGGGCTCGATCAGCCAACGGAGTTGTAAGTCGCCCCGCTGTAGTGCTGCCATGTCACTCATGCTTATGACACAAAAGAAAACCTTGTCGTCGTCAGTGCTAGGGGCAATTGACTCGACGGGGGCTCTCGAGAGACAGTCGGCGTCACTATGATTGCAGCCGGACTTATACACGACAGTCATGTCGAATTCTTGCAATCGGAAACTCCAGCGAGCAAGGCGTCATGACAGGTCTTTAATGTTGGCGAGCCAACAGAGCAAATGGTGGTCTGTTATAACTCGGAGCGGATCTCGTACAGGTACGGGCGGACCTTGGCTATCGCCAATACGACGGCAAAATCATTCCTTCTCAGTCGTCGAGTAATTGCCCTCGGGCTTTAACTTAGGCGATTACTCGTTCTGTTCCCTCCTCCAGTTGGACCAGCACCGTACCGAGTCGCGTATTACTTGCGTCGGTGGGAATTTCGGTATCCGGAAATTGGTCGAAATGTCCAAGGATGCGAGGCGTCTTGAATCCTTACTTCAGATCGTCATGAACGTTGCTCCTCTTGTGTCCACTCGAACTTCACAGCGTCTTTTGTGAGATCTTCCTGCGGCGCGGACAGCTTTGCGAAATATCAAACAAAACGACTATACTATGCACAAAGTCCAAGAAATCTTCGCATGACCTTCTTGTCGGATGGCGGCAGAACTTCTGCCGTGGCGCGCGTCTTCTCGAGGTCAAGGCGAATAGCTTCGTTGCTCACAACGTGGCCCGGGAACTTGAGTTTGCCGTGTGCGCAACGGCACTTTGCTGACTTGAGCGTCGGTACTGCGGTGTTGATGGCGCGAAGCACACCCGATGGCGTCTCAGGTGTTTGTCCATCTCGTGAAAATACGACGACGACGTCATCGAGGTAAACGAGGCAGCTCTGCCATTTCAGACCTGCTAGCACGGTGTTCATGAGACGTTGAAAGTTGGCTGGTGCTGTACAAAGTCCGAAAAGAATCACTTTCAACTCGTACAATCCGTCGGGTGTGACGAAGGCAGTTCTCTCGCACTCGCAATCGTCAACTTCAATCGGCCAGTAGCCACTCTTCAGGTCCATCGACGAAAAATATCGGGAGTGGCGCAGCCGGTTCAATGGGTCGTCGACGCGGAGAAGAGGATAGACATCCTTCTTAGTCACGGCGCTAAGTCGACGGTGGTCCACGCAGAACATTCGAGTTCCGTCCTTTTTTTACGAGCACAACTGGAGAGGACCAAGTACTGCTTAGGCTAGGATGATGTCGTCGTGGAGCAGTTCCTTCACTTTCTTTTGAATAACCTGTCTTTCTTTAAAGAGAATGGGTACGGCTACTGGCGAACAAGGAGGGCGTTGTCGTCGATGACAATGCGGTGCTTCGCTACCGCCGTTTGTGGAAACCCGTGAGTACATCGCGAACCATTCGGTGAATTCGGCGAGAAGCTCAAGCAGCTGCCGTCGTTCAATAGCAGGAAGCTTCTGGTCGATGCCAAGTTGCGAGGACGGTGTTCTTTGTTAGTGAGATGAAAACGGGTCGTCTGAGAATGCCGTTATTTCTGCTGTGTTCCGGAGTTTCAAGGTCTGGCCCATGGCGTGCCGGTCCTGAAGCTTCGTTACAGCTCTTCCGACGCCGATTCCTCTTCCTGGAAGCTACTGGACACTGCCCTCAAGCAGAGCTTCTATGCAGGAAACTTCATCCGTCCCAACGGGTACAAAACAGACGGCGGTGACCACATGTTTACATTGTCGGTGAATACTCGGACCGCGGGTGACGTCCGTTTGGGTTCCTCCGGCGGTAGGACAGTGTTTTGTAGCGTCAAATTGTTCACTCCCGGGTCAACGACGGTGCCGTATTCGCCCGAGAAGTCCACCCCGAGAATAACGTCCCTTGCACAGTCCTGAAGAACGACGAAACTCACCGGGCAGGTTTAACCGTAGATTTCGACTCGAGCAGTGAACCTCCCGAGAGGTTCACTGCTTGAGTCCCTCTAGCTGTTTTAATTTGCGGTCCATCCCACGGAGTTGTCACTTTCCGAAGTCGTCGAGATAGCCTCCCACTCAAGGAGGAGTATTCCTCCCCGATTTCCACGAATGCCGACGCATCCTGCCAGTCGATATTTACGTTGAAGTTGGTAGGCACTGTTCTGGGAGCGTCGTTCCGAGGCGTTTCGTCGCTAAAGGGGAAGCTGTCCGGCTTTTTCGAAGGATGTTGTCTTCGTCGGCGAACGTCAAGTCCAACTCCCGGACTTGCCGCGCTTAGTTTTCCCGGCGAGGCAAGGAGGACGAAGCCTGTCGGCGGGACCGATGGAGAGTTGACACCGGACGTCATGAAACGGGGAACGGGATCCTTGTGGTCCAGCTGGCAGCGGAGACGGCGATCGACGCATGTATTCCGCAATGTCGCCCCCGGCGGCTGCCTCAGTTGCCGGACACCGCGCCATGCCAGCCACCAGCGCTGGACCCCTGCCATCCCCACCCTCTCATTTCCCGGCTACCCATCATTAGACCAGCAAAGTTATTTAATTCTAACGCACCTCAGCCGACCTGACCCACCTACCCTCTTGCAGCTCTGCTCTACCCCCCTTCTCACCCCCAACTTCTCCACCAATCCCAACCCCCGAGAGCCAGTGACAAACGCGCCAGGTGCGCATCCACATTGGCCCTCTCCCCCGCCCCCACCTTATTCACAACACTTACACACACACATCCTCTGCCCGGGTTGCTGCGGGCGGACGTACTGAGCCCGTCCTTCGTTGCGTCGGCAGTGCTGGGGTGCTGGAACTTCACGTCGACGTGGCGCTTGGTAACACTGGGAAGCTGGTGGCGGTCGTCGGGCCATGGCGGCGTAGTTGAGCGCGGGCTGGTCCGGTGCTGCCGTGGAGACGGGAGCATCTGGCTGGAAGGCTTGCTGAATCTCTCTTTGGACATCCTCGGCGATGGAGATCGAGGTGTGGCGATGATCAGCAGGTGGAATTTCTCGGAGCTCTTCCCTGACGACGGCGCGGACAATTTCGCGAATGTTCTCAGTGCAGATGCCGCCGTGGTCGAATCGGATAGGTGCCAGAGTAGAAGCAACAGGCGTGCCAACGAGTCGGTTGTAGTGGCTCCCTCGGACTGACAGTGCACGCTCTGTGTTCGTTGCTTCGGCGGCGATTTTGTCGACAGTAGTTGGTGGGTCGCGAGCTAGGTCGCCGAAGATGTCGCTCTTCAAACCCCTCATCAGCATACGCAGCTTCTTCTCCTTGGTAGCCTGAGGGTCGGCGCGGCTGCTTAGGCAGAAGACGTCTTTAAAAAAGCTGGTGACCGTTTCGTTTGGGTCTTGAGTCCTAACTTGCAGATGGACTTCCGCCCTCTCGCGTCGGTGTTGGCTGGCAAGCTTCTTCTTGAGTTCTTGCATACTCACCTCCCATGAAGTTCAGGAAGCTGCGTGGTTCTCCAGCCAGTGCCTCGCAGTTTTTTCCAGCGAGAAGTAGATGTTCTGCAAGCACTGCTCAGCTGGTCACTCGTTATGGGTGGCCACACGTTTATAGTGTTGCAACAAATACTCAATATCCTCGTGGATCTTTGAGTGGAGAGGCGTCGGAGTCCGGGGTGTCAAGGTTAGGTATACGACTGCGGCGGCGGCCGGGGTCTGCGACGACTGGTTGTCTATCGTCGGCCTCTTTGGCTGCTTGGTCTTGGGTGGCAAAATCCGAATTGGGGGGTAGGTCTTGGGTACGGAGGCTTCCTCGGGTCTCGGTAGTCTCTGCGGATGGTCCTCTTGAGCGGAGGATTGGGCTTGCGCTGCAAGGCCTCGGTGGGGTACGCTTCATGTGCTGCACAGCACTTCTACCAAAATGTCAAGAATGACAATTGATGAGGCGGCTAATATCTAAAGAAACTAAACTTTTAATGGGGCGAACTTGTGTCCAAAAAAAAAAGAAAAGAAGGATAGCGTCACAGGCTTTGATGTCGGCGAAATAGCAGGTTCGAGCGCTGGGGCGAGACTGGCCTCGGTCCGCCACGCGAAGAAACTTTGTGCCCGCGTGGGTTTCTGGAACAATCAGCGTAAAGCGTTCGGCGCATAGAACATTCGTAACTCGATTGGACGACAAGGTTCTCGATCTCACGAGAGCACTAAAATGAAATAATAAACAAAGGAGCAGCCGCCCACAGGAATGGAACCTGGGGCCATCACGCGAAAGCCAACCACGGTAACCATTCGGCCACGCACGCACTGGCCCGGCGACACGCGTGGCAATGTATAAGAGTAATGAAGAGTTCGCGCTGTGTTTCGAGTCGGAAAATATACAAAAATTAGCCCTATTTAAATACTAAAAATTGAGTATTTAAAATACTGACCAAATACAATTTGGACGCTGTTCTTCGCAACAAAATGCGGCGTTGGTCACACTTCGCGATTGGAGTCATATGTAAAGAGCATAAAACTTGATGTACAGATTACGCACAATAAATATCAAAGAGAAAAACAACGCATGAAGAAGGCGGCTGCAATTATTGACTTTATTATTGCGTGATTTAATGACTAAAGTCGTTGCATGAAGGGCATGTAGTTCAAAAAGCCTTTGTTGCTTTAACAGAGACTTGAAAATTAAACTCAAACTGAATGCATCGTTTTTTTATGTTGTAGTTGCCTGCCTCATGACAAACAAAGGTAATTTTTAAATTTGCTACTTTCTTTTTTGACCACCCATTCTTGGCATATGTAAACTCAATCTTTATTTGGGCACGTTCTTTTCCTTTTACTCCGGGTTAAGTTTGACTCGAAGATGTGAGCCGGGGAACAAAATGTATTTGCAAATTTATTTGAAGATTATCAAATACGCTCGTTGTCTATGCATATTGTATATAATTACTTTTGTAAAAAGTGAACTTGTATTTCAAATTGAATACTTTTTTAAGTATTTTCATTTCTATTTTTAATAATTGTTTTATGTACTTTGGCCGTCCCTGGTGGAATTGTTTTCCCCACAGTGCACTTCAATCTTGATTGTACCTGGTGTTCCTAAATCTCAAATTATTCCTGGAGCCTAGGGATACCATAGCAGGAAGCGACATGAACACGTACAGTCACGATCAGAAGTGATTGGAAGACGGGAGCGGTGGCCCAACTACATTGCAGCGCGATCTAGCCGCGCTCGTAGGAACTGATAGGAGACTAAGCGCATGCGTTCATGCCGGTGCCGACAGTGCCTCTGCACCGCTCTATCTATTTCTTTTACCGGCGGTGCAGATAGTCCTTCGCTGCTTCTCAGATACAGCACTGCAACCCTGATGGCGCTGATAGCGTCCGACAGCGTTACGAGCACGCACCCCGCGAGCGCGAACTGAGGAAACGGGTGCACTCTCAGGGTCATCGGAAGCGGTTCGGTAATGGTTCGATGACGCAGAAAACGCTAATGGCGTGACGCATCGCTACGTAAAAAAGGTCTTTAAATTGTTCTAGAGTAGATAGCAACGCCAGCTGCAGAAAATGACACGCAAAGTTGACAAAGAACTTAAGCTCCAAAAACGAACCGCGTTTTTATTTTAATTTTTTCAAGATAAGACATTGAAGAGCATATTAAAGAGATATCACAGACATTAAAGAGCGCGGGAAGCGTGCCCGCTGTCTGCTATCAGCGCCATCGGGGACGTAGCGTTGCGTCCCGGAAGCGGTAAAGAACGATTCGAACCACCGGTAAAAGGAATAGAGTCGAGAAGACCGGAGAGGCCATCATAGCCGGCATACACGCATGCGCGTAGTCTCCTATCAGTTCTCACGAGCGCCGCTAGATCGCGCTGCAATGCACTTGGGCCACCGCTCTCGTGTTCCAATTACTTCTGATCGTGACAGTACGTCGCTAAGGAAGTGACAAACACCTCAATATTAAGTAAAGTCTGGTTCGGAGATTGGCGTGTGACTGCCCGAGAACGTTGCTTTATCTTGTAAGCGCTTACAGCGAGAGTACACACTAGCACAGTGGCGCCATCTATCAGGTAGAACTTGGACTGTCTTTAAGTACATTGAAGGGTTTGCCTTTTATATGAGGTTAAATTCCCGGCCTATCCATGATAAAGTGCCTACTATAACAATGATTAAAAACTTGCAATCCCTCGGTAAAAGAATGTGACGTAAAAATAGTAAGATGTCTACGCGGATAGAAGCCCATAAAAGGCACCAGTGTGTCAGTGTGCTCTTCCGTGGTAGGCGGGTATAAAATAGCGCAAAACCCTCGAGCACAATGAAAGGCAGTGTGTGAACCAGACTTCATCATCTGCCGGTAGCTATCAACCTATGACTGACTTGTGACTAAATGATTAACAACAGCATTTATTTCGTTCACATTACTATTACTGCCAAAGTAGGCAAAAGCAAGAGGAATTCTGATAGGAAGCACGGGCGGACCTTGGAAAGGGTCGAAAATAGACTATTTTTATTCATATATAGAAACATTATAGGTCTTCCACTAGAACAAAGCTGTTCAATCACTTGTAGTCCCCTAAACGTGCCACAAAAATTGATTCCCTCGCAAAATGTTCGCTCCACCCAAACGTTATGCGCTCCATTTGATTGGATCGCAACAGCAGCCCTGGTATTTTAAATGCTTGAAACAGTGAGAGCCTTCTTTTAAAGCCCAGTTTTCTTTCATAGATAAGAATCATCACATAACATTGAAGGTAAAGATGGGTGCCTTAGAAGATTTTTTTTCCAGCGTATATGTCCTACAATCTCGAGATGTAGATTTAATAGTTCAATTTATTGTGAATATGGCAAGTTCAGTCAACTTAACAAACACGCAACTTCTTGTCTAGACAAAAAAAACGCGCTCATTGACCAATTCTAAATTGGACAATTATTTTAATATTTCCTTAAATTCACCTGAAGAAAGTGAGATCTGCGCATTGCAGTCGAAGGCCAAGGTCATGCCCTGTGCACTTTATTGTATGCAACTGACATTTACAGCCTAGATCTTGCCTTGACCATGTCATCGGCCGTGTCCATCTCAAACTGTTTTTTGATTTCCTTCAGGAACTCAGGATCTCGCATCACTTCCAGAGCCGTCAGAGCGAGCGCCTTGGCTGTCTTCAAGGTTAAATCGAATGACTCTGGTGTATTTGTAGCCTTTGCGAACTCCGCGGTGTGATTTATACCCGTCGAATTTAGTTCGAAATATGGGTGGAGCGTCGGGAGGACGTGGGACACATTTCCGGCGTCAGTTGATGTTCCAGTGTTCTCGTCTGCCCCGCTCACTGGGGGAAGCCTGATAAGAAATGGAGAAGGTCACGTGTGCTTTACATGCACGCAACTTTCTAAAATATGGCGTTTTGGCATGTAAATTATTATATTTTCGGCTGTAAATTTTGTTTAATGTCCACACCATAGGGCTGCAGAGATAGAGGCTTTGTTCACTTCATCAACTGTATTATGAAAATTGCAAATTATTCAATCAATATTTTAAGCACGCCATGCTTTGAGGAACCCTCTTGTCCAAAACAGTTCCCCGTCCGTCTGTCTGTCCATCAGTATGTGCAATTCCCCACTAAATTTAGCCCGGTAATTCGCCTCACATGACCTGATGTCGCTACACCTATACACCAATTCAGTTTCCCCGCTAAGTTCAGAGGGGAAAATTGAAAGAAAATATACGTGTTCCTCACTCCCAAGGCAAATGTTTAATGTCTTCTCAATAAATTTCAGAAAATATTTGTTTAAACAGTGATTTCAACGCAATATAAAAATTTCGAGATAAAGGTCGCTACAAATTTTCATTTTATTCAGCATCCGTGACTTCTAGAGTGAGGTCAAATTCTGGTTTTTACGTGCTAAACCAACGAAAGGCATCTAGTACGACCCCGTGGATGACTGATTACTAATGTTCACCAAATTATACGAGATTCCAGACGAGATTCCAGATGAGATTCCAGACGAGGTTTTGCCTGGTACCAAAACCTTTGCTAAACTGCGCCTTCTCAAAAATTAGCATCCGTCTAATTGCCGGCACATCGGCCTGGATTCGAACCAACACCTGGGAATCTGTCGGCGGCGCTTTGCATGTGAAACACCGAGGCGGCTTGTAGAGTTAGGTACAGTTCAACCTAGAACATCTATTTATTTTAGTTGCATTTTGAGGCTTAGACGTAGGAAAATTCACCTTAATTCTGCGGCTAACAGGGAACTTCGTAAGAGATAGTTCGCATGAAATAGTTGCTGGACTGTAAGCTTAGCACCACGAGCTATATTTACTAGTATTTTGATTATTATCTCAAATAAAATGTTACCTAATTTTTACACGGCCAGGAGGGCATAATATAGGAGGCTGATTGTCACGATATGCTAAATAATGCCCTAGAACGCGTTAATTAACTTTTTATTTAGTAAAAGCAGACATATGGTTCCAATTAGAATCTTGCTCAGAATCCTCCAAAACCACTATATCGGGTAATTTAAGAAATAATTTGAGCCCATGGGAAGTACGGCACTGCACTAAAATTACAACTTTTACAACAGACACAAACAAGGCTGGAAGTGCAAAAACGCGGATGATGAGACAAAAAAGAAAAAAAAGAGTCGCGGACGCGTTTTTGTATTGGCAGCCTTGTATCTGCTGCACGAATGATAGCTTGAGTGCTTTAAGGCTTTCTGAAGTTGACTGATTATTTGGTGTTTGATGACGCTCAGCGCGTTTCTGATTAAACCCATATGGATAAATTATTATAAAGTTAGTGAAACATGTTTAGTTTTTTATCCTACCTATAAAGACCTAGCGACCCTCATATTATGTCTCCTGGCCGTATTACTCACCTACACATACAGCATTACTGTTGCTTCCACGGTGTGTTCTAACAAAAGAGTAATCCTTAGATGAAAACACCTTGTTTAATGCATTTATTAGAAGGTTTTTTATCTGGTTTAATATTCTAAACCGTAATTAATAGGCATTTTTAACTTAGTGCCGAATTTATTATTCAAGAGATAGTGCTTCATAAACAATATTCATACAATGTCGCTTTCGATCTATGTAGAAATAGCATAGACAAGGTGTGTCCTGTACACTGCTCTCTTCTTGTTCATGTATTTGCCGTAGCATGGTAATGATGAAGATCCAAATAAAATCAACTAGATAATTATCAACTTACCGACTGCTCTCGCAAATGCTTCGAAGACTTTGCTCATGGGCTTGTTACTAATCAGGTTCTCTACCAAGGGGCCTCCGTCTTTGATTTCAACAGAGCAACCGGTAGCTGTCGCAGCAGCTTTGAAACAGGTCTCCAGCTTTTCCTTCAATACGAGAAGGTTCTTCGTATCCTTGGCTCTAAAAGTGAATTCCATCTCCGTGTGTTCGGGTATAATATTGGCGGCTGCTCCACCTTCCTTGACAATCCCTAAAAACAATTGAGATGCGTATTTATTATTCAACAATCAATCGATCACTCAGCGTTTAACGGAGAGCACAGAATCTGCCGTGAGAGCATTATGCGTGCATTATGATTCCTTACGCTCGTCTATGAAAAGCATTGTGTGGTTTCGGATGTGCCCAACACTCGACCCAATAGTCTCTTCGTGGTATTTATCATAATTGTCGAGCCATGTTTAAATTTATTTGGAAGTGGAGTGTGATCGGATCATATATTAATTAGACATATTTCGTGGGTTCTGCTTTGACGGGCGCAGTTAGGGACTTGAATACTTAGTGCTTTTAGATTGCGACAAGTAATCGCGAGGGGAGGAGGTATATGGTGCCCTTTACGCTATCTGTTGACTGATGTCTGAAGTTGCTACGTCATACGCCCTACGCGCTATCTTTTGGTACGTTATGATCCACGCCGTGATGTCGTAAGTCCTCGAAGGAAGCTAAGCTTCGTCATTCGGAGCCCAGCTGCGCTCACCTACTTTTCCCTGAGAGGTGTGTATACTGGACAAGGTATGACTCGCCGCCGAACGTCGTCTAGGGACAAATTCTGCAGGACTAGGTATAACGTGCCGACAACGATCGCCTGCGGACGAAGTATGCAGGACTCAGCCGATGATCGCCTGTCTACTAACACGCTGAACAGAGTATGCTGAACTCTGGACAAACATACTCAGTTCAGCATACTCAGTTCAGCGGTAAACGCGGTAGACGGGACTTAAAATTCGCGTTAACCGCAGGAGACCGTTGGCGGCCAGTCAGACTAGAGAGTTTTAGGGAAGCGTTTTTGCACATGTGATAGGGTACGAGGGACACTCCGATACGAACTGCGCATTCGCTACCGCGCAAGAGTCGCACATCCGTAGTCCACAACGAAGTGCCCATCGTACGGTATAAGATGTGCAAAAACGTTTCCCTCAAACTCTCTGCTTAGTCCAGCTGCTTGCGCTCTCTTTTAGATCCTTGTAGCGCAAAAAAAAAAACACGTCCACCGTTCAGTTCCCGCTAGGCCCCTGGTGAATCTCTCGGGTTGTGATCAATTGTGCCTTGTTATGACTATGTATGAATGATTAAGACTATGCATGCCTTATGCAGGATGTTTTATTTCAATTCGAACAAGTTTTCTAAAACAAGGGGTTGAAAGATAGATGATAAGTGCCGTCTTCAACACGCATTTAACAGGCTCGGCGGACATGAGGTGAGGGGATAATCATTTAGCTAAGTTGACGAATTATTGAACATTTCTTCAATAGCTTTTTAATTCTGGGTTTTAGGGGTTCTGTTACAGTTACAGTATGGATGGCGATTACTGTTACAGGCCAGATTAATTTTAATGGAAAATTGGCAAAAAGGTAATGGTTTTTAAGATATTGTATCAAGTTTTTAGTTTTTGCGCCAGATTTAAAAATTGCGCTAAAAATGAGCGTCGCAAGCCCCGCTCACACTGACGCTTGGAAGAATGAAGTCGTTTCAGTCATGTCGTCATTATCTTGGCAGCGTGTCCTCGATTGGTGCAACGACGACATAAGTGACCACGTGACCTAAACCTGTACGTCGCTCTTCCAAACTGTCATGTATGAACAATGTATATTCGTTGTTATCACTATCAGTGCCTGTCACCAACGCAAGCCGCGTTCGTTTATCATAACATGCGGAGTGTATATAAACGCTCATACGGAAATAAACCGTTGTTCTGTTCCAACCGCGCTGTCTGAAGCATCTATTACATTGGCCACGAGGAGGCTCGACGGACGGGCGAGTCCCAGTCGAGTAAGGCAAAATGTCGGTCGGCAGGATAGGCGAATATCGTATCGGCACGAATGCGTCTTAGGATGAATACGTCGAACGGCTACAGATGTTCTGCGCTGCAAACAAGATAACCACGGACGAGCAAAAACGAGCGGTTTTGCAGAGTTGTTGCGGCCAGGACACTTACGGGCTGACCGTGACCTTGGTCAAGCCAGCAAGACCAACGGCGGCAAGCTGCGACGGCATCAAGGGAACGGTGCGGAAACACATGCATCTAAGGCCTTTGGAGCTGTACGCAAGATTCTTATTCTACCGATCTCACCAATCTCACCAATCCAAACCAATCTCACGGTGAGGCGGCATCCGAGTATGTTACGGCACTCCGTAAGCTGGCTGAAGACTGCGGTTTCGGTGACAAACAGCTTCCACTGGACGTCATGATGAGGGATCGGTTCGTATGCGGCATCAAGAACGACGCGGTTCAACAGCGGCTGCTCGGAGAACGCGACCTTACGTTCGAGGTGGCGTACGACTTGACGCTGACGGCGGAAGCAACGGAGAAGCAGCAGCGCGATATCCGAAAGCAAGCTCAAGACGGAACCAAAGAAAGCGAGGGTCTGGTTCAAGCGACACGCATGAAACTGGACACCATGGCGGACGACGTCAGCTGCTTCCGCTGCAAAGGTAAGCACGCTCCGCGTGTATGCCGTTTTAGAAAAGATGCTTGCTTCAAATGCAAAAAGGTTGGACACGTGGCAAAAGCATGTCGTTCAAAAGACGAAAGTCAAACGTCGCGGAAGCCAACTGACCTGCGTAAGCGGGAGGAGACGAAAAAGGGCGTCTATGAAATGAGCGCATTGTTTTCTGTATGCGAAGTGCGTGAAGAGGCTGAAAAGTTCATGATAGAAGTGCACATTCAAGGGCGGAAAGTCCCGATGGAAGTCGATTCAGGAGCATCTTGCTCGATTGTGAGTGAAGAGACGTTTCGGTTTGTCTTGAAGAAGCAAGATCAGATACCGCTTCAAGAATGGTTGTAACCTGGTTAACCTGGTCGAATGAAACATTGCCACAATGGTTGTAACCTGGTCGAATGAAACATTGCCCGTAGTGGGTCGGGCAAACGTGGAAGTGAAATTCAACGGCTGTAGAGCAGAGCTACCTTTGTTAGTAGTAAAGAAGCGTGGTAACAGTTTACTCGGACGTCGCTGGTTTCGATCGCTGGGCATCCGTTTGAGTGGAATTCAGCAGCTACAGGTGGAGGACGTCACATTGCGTTTTCCTGAGGTTTTCGGCAGTGACCTTCCTGGATTCAACGGACCGCCAGTGCACATAGAACTTCAAGAGGACGCCCGCCCGGTGTTTCTCAAGAATCGTCCTGTCCCCCTGGCCCTCAAGGACGACGTGGCCGAGGAAGTGGATCGCCTGGTGCAACAAGGCGTCTGGGAGCCGGTTGAGTACTCAAACTGGACGACACCGCTGGTAGTGGTGAGGAAGAAAACCGGAACCTTGCGTTTATATGGGGATTACCGCAGTACCGTAAACAAGCCTATTAAAAGCACCGGGTATCCTTTGCCCACAACAGCGGAAATGCTAGCGACGTTGGGGTCCAGTAAACTTTTTACCAAGCTCTACTTAACTCAGGCGTATCAACAGCTCAGCATAGATGATGAATCAGCAGAAATGCTCACCGTCAACGCAATTAAAGGACTATGCAAGGTCTGGCGGCTGCCGTTTGGAATCTCCGTGGCGCCGTGCGTGTTTCAGCGAGTCATCGACACGTTGTTGGCGGGAATTCCGGGGTGAAGGCTTACCTCGATGATATTTTGATATCGGGAAGCAACGCAGACGAACACTCGGAAAGGCTCGCAGCCGTGCTGGCGCGTCTGCAAAGCGCGCAGCTAAGAGTAAACAAAAAAAGTGGATTCAGTCAGGCAAGCATTGAATTCTTGGGGCACAGAATCGATTCCACAGGCATCCACCCGAGCCGGAGCAAAACGGACGCCATTCAGCAAGCGCCATCGCCGACAAGCAAGAAGCAGCTTCAAGCTTCCTTGGGGTTGCTAAATTTCTACGCCAGTTTCCTCCAGGGGAAAACAGAAGTGGCGGAAACCCTTTATCGGCTGTTGGACCACGATCAAGAATAAAAGTGGACAGGTGAGCACCACTGGGCGTTTGAAAAGCTGAAGGAGTTGCTTAGCTCGGATGCCACTTGTTCCCTATGACCCCAAGCGGCCGTTGGCTTTGTGCTTTGACGTGTCGCCTGTTGGGGTAGGGGCCGTGCTGGCGCATAGGGCTAATGACGGGAAAGAGCAACCTATAGCTTAAGCCTCACGAACACTCGGTGCTAGTGAACGCAACTATGCGCAGATTGACGAAGAGGGTTTAGCAGTCACCTTCGGAGTGAAGATTTCACCAGTACCTGGCCGGAAGAGACTTTACCGTAGTAACGGATCATAAGCCGCTGTTGGGGTTGTTCAACACTGACAAGCGGGTGCCAGAAGTGCTGTCGCACAGGACGCTTTGCTGGATTTTGTTGTTGGGGGCGTACAACTATCGCATTCAGTACAGGCGAGGCGAAGACAACTCCAACGCTGATGCACTCAGTCGTCTGCCGATCGTGGGAGACGAAGACGAGCAACAGCCGCCGGGGGACGTGCTCCAGCTAGAGGCTGTCGACTATGCTCCACTTAAGGCGGCAGACCTCGCAAGGATTACCAAGGAAGGCGGCACCTTATCCAAGATCAAGGCTCCAATCAGGATTGGATCCAATCAAGGATCCAATCAGTGGCTGGCCTCGACGGCCAGCCACTGATTGGATCCTCAGTGGCTGGCCGTCGAGGCAAAAGGACAATACGTTCGCGCTTTACGAGGTAAGGAAGTCTGAGTTGTCGTTGCATCGTGATTGTATACTGTGGGGAAAACATGTGGTCATCCCGCAATTAGCAAGAGAAAGGGTACTTCAGTTGCTGCATGCAAACCACCCGGGAATGAGTGCCATGAAAGCTTCAGCAAGAGCGCTTATGTGGTGGCCAAAAATGGACAGCCAGATCGAAGAATTTGTGCGGTACTGTCAGCCATGTCAGCGTAACGGCCAAAGCGACTTTAAGGCTCCAGTGCATTTCTGGGTCAAGCCAGATCAACCATGGAGTCGTCTACACACAGACTTCGCGGGGCTAGTCAAGGGAGAAGTGTTTCGAATTGTAGCTGATGCGTACAGCAACTGGGCAGAGGTAGAAATCATGCAATCAATTAAGTCTTCAGCTGTCGTCACCAGCTTAAGGAAAATGTTCGCGACTCAGGGGTGCCAGACGTAATCGTCTCTGATAATGACACAGCATTCACTGGTGCTGAATTACAAACGTTCTTGAAATTGAACGGTGTTTACACAGTGTTCGCAGCACCTTATCATTTCGCCAGTAATGGCAGGGCCGAACGGATGGTATGAGAAGTCAAGGAAGCTTTGAAGAAACAACAGGAAGGCACAACTCAGTGCAAGATTGCGCGGTTCTTGTTTAAACAACACACTATGCTGCATTCTGTCACGGGAAAGTCACCGGCGGAATTGATGATGGGGCGAAGGTTGAGGACAGGCTTGGACAGACTTCACCCAGATCGTCAGCGTGAACCTGAGGTTCAGGCGTCGCCAACAAAGTGTTTTGCTGGGGGTGACGCAGTCTACGCAAAGAGTTTCAATTCAGGACTCCGGTGGAAAGGAGCTACCGTGGTGGAAGTACGAGGCCCGGTGTCGTACACGGTCCAACTGGACAACGGGGAGCGCCGTCACAGACACCGGAACCACCTTAGACGAGCCTGAACGGCGCCTCAAGGGGACGCCAGCACAGGGGTGGACTACCACGTCAGGCTTCCACCCACAGCGTGACCGTCGCAGCGGCCGGAGGCGAGCACGGAGTCGGCAAAGCAAGCTCCGACTCTACCACGAAGATCAACACGCAATCAACAACCTGTTGTACGCTATGGCATTAATGATTAGCCAAGCATTGTTTATTGTTTTGTGCAACTAATCTTAGAAGAAAGGAGTGTCATGTAGTGACAATGTAAATTCGTTGTTATCGCTATCAGTACGTGCCTATCACAAACGCAAGCCGCGTTCGCTTATGATAACATGCGCAGTGTGTATAAACGCTCATACGGAAATAAACCGCTGCTCTGTTCCAACCGCGCTCTCTGAAAGATCTATTACACAAACGTCAGTGCTGGCAGAACATAATGCGCTCTTCATCCGCGCATTTTTTTGAAATAAGGCGGAAAAAAAGCGAATATTGATCGATTATTATTTAAAAAAGGACTACCTTTTCGAAAATTCTTTGCATTGGCTCGGCATCTAATAGAAATTGCCGTCAATACTGTTGTTCCAACATGACCCCTAGTTCAATAATTAAGAAAAGTTAATTAGCAACATTTGGTTAATTAGTGAACTTAGCATGATGATTATCTCCTCATCTAATGTCCGCAGAGCATGACGAATACATGGTGAAGACGGCACTCGTCTATCTCTCGACCCCTTTTTTTAAATAAAATCTCTCGGCATTAAATTTAACACCCTCTATATGCTGGGGTTATTTATGCTGTACCTGATATGGGCTTTGCATGACTTATGTCGCTTTAGCGTGCGTGTAACGCTTCTCTGTCAAACTTGAGCGTGATACCTTTCGCATAATACCCATCACAGAAACGCATATTCTGCTTTAAAATAACTCAAGTGTAGAGCAGGAACAGAGTCCACATATCTGACTGTAAGATAATAACAGATGCAAAGGGCTCTTCAAACTACAAAAGACAGACAAAAAGATCAGGAAAGAGACTTGGACAAGGCGTTCCTATTCTAATCAAGTAAAACTATACAAGATTTTAATGATAATAAAAATACCAATAAATTAATATTCTTTTGATTTGGCTTTGTCGATTCCCTGTTGGGGGAGAAGCGGCAATAGTTAATAACAATTTTACATGTTGAAGCCACACTTCTCACAGAAGTAAAAACGAAAAAAGTACATATCACAAAGTACAAGTGAATGTAAATATAATAAATAAACATAGAACAATTACAGATAGTAAAAATAACCCTGAAACATAAAAAATTGAATTTATATAACCGAACCATTAAGAGAGTGCGGATGAAGAGAACTAGAGGCTCATAAATTTAGGGTACCTTGTTTGCTAATGAAAAACGAGGGTTCATGCGGTCACGGCTGATTATGTACGCATTTATAATAAAGAAGACAAATGAAGAGCCAGACACGCAACACTATTCACAGTCTCTTAGTCTCGCGCTATTTTAAACGTAATAAGGCAGTAATGACTACAGTAACAATAGTGCGATCACTCAATGTTTCATCCGAAAAGATGTGGTCATGATTTAACTTCAGTGGGTCCGTGGCACGGGCAACCGAAATTCGCACAGTCAAACATATTAGAAACCTCTAATTGCTTTACACCTAAGTTTACCATAAAATAGAACCTTTTGTAACTAAAGTCGTTCACTTCAATATTCTAGAGGCGTGAGTGTAAGTGCGCCATTTTATATTATCCCAAATAACGAAACAAAGTTTCTTGTAAATTTGTTTTGTTTTGTCTTGTAAACTTGTTTTCTTAAGCCATTAGTCCCCATTTTACAATGGTGCCTGGACCGCGTCTTGGACTGATGTGTTTGGCGTCCCATGCTGCATATACATCGAAAGTGGTCCCGAAGTGGCAACCAATGGCGTCGCAGAAGCTGGAGTGTTACGCTGTTAGATGTCGCGATCCTGGCGGTTGGTAGTAGAAATGCTAACGAGAAGCTACGAGTAGAACAACCGAACGCGAGTGTCGCTGCCTTCACGGCGTCCCAACTTCTGGCTGCCGAAACTTCCGTGGACTGCCACACTGGAGAGCAACCTGCAGCAGAACAGGCGTCTGCCACATGCACCACAGCTGTCGGGACGCCGCCAGGATCGCGACCGGCGACAGCATGACACGTCTATGACGTCATCAGGCGGAAATCGAGGGACCACTTTGTTGGATGCGGTAAACACACCAGTCGGAGAGGCGTTCCAGGCACCTTAAGGAGGTATCGCTTCATCTAGGAACTACTATTAAGTGTACACGTGGTAGGCGTTCAACTACCTGATGAAGGGTGCCGTTAACGCAGGCGTCCGGTGTCTGGAAACAACACAGCTGCCTAGCAATTTGACACATTTTGTTTGTTCTACTAACGTCTGCGAGGCTACTGTGAGTAGGTACCCTTGTTTTGCTGAGTATCTCAACGAATACTTTCTTTCTTAATATTATAAAGCATTTTAAATGCAATTGCATTTCTTCCGGCAGCCACTCCGGGGCAAAATCTGCTCTGTTACACGGAACGAATGCGCATGCGCAGCAGAGTGGTTAGTGTATAAATTGAGAAATTATAACTACTTTCCTAAGGTCCCGCTGAAGGATCAAACCCAGAACCTCACGATTGTGAGCCCGACACCCAACCATTGTGCTAGAAGGGCGGAGAGGGGGGGGGGGGGGGGCATGTGAAGGGGTAGTTATTCAATGCGATATCATTTTGTTTGCCAACCGACACAACCGAGCATGCAAGTGGCACCAGCAGGTAGCTCCGAATTTAGCTCCCGCTGTGCAAGGGCTCATGCAGCCAAGGCGCATTCGAACGCACCAGGCTCGAGCTTGTATCCGCCATTGTACAGGGAATACGCAGCCTCAAACAAAGGGCAAACTTTAAAAATGGATTATAGTATATTGTATACGTGGCTTACATCCCAAATACGTTGCAGGAACTACTTCGTATATGCTGAGAGGAAGGGGGCGACTTGGGCCTGAGTTTAGTACTGACGTCTCATGTAATGGTGCTATGTGAACCAACCAGGTAAAGCGGGACATGGGATGGTAATTCTTTGGAAGAAGGGCAACTAGTAAATTTAATTTTAAACAAAACTTACCTGCAAAGAAGGACGCGTGGTAATCATCGAAAATCATTCCAGCAATTATGCGTTAAACTTTTAAACACACAACATGAACAAACCGAACCCGAAAGCGGATATTTAAATGTCTAAACACTAGGTACGAAAAAAGTGGACTATTTCAAATGGGAAAAAAAAGTTAAATAAGGAGATATGTGAGTATGGGAGGAAGTAATGCAAGAAAAATCGTAATGATATCGCATTTCGAAGCAGTCTGCAGAAAAGGACCGCAAAAACAACCCATTTGTGTTATGAATAAACATATTTTCTAAAGCATAATTCTTTGAGCTCTCTCCTCAGATGGCTGTAATTGCCTCTGCGATTTTTCCGCGAAAAACCAGAAGAGCGGTTTTTTCTTCTTTTTTTCTTTTAGGTTAGTCTTAGAGTTGAAGTGAGGCAGAGGTAAAGCAAATAGGGAGACGGTTAACAACTAACTTTTTAGAAATTTCTTGCCGTGTTGTCCACTATTTTATTCGCCTGATCCCCGGGGTCTACATTATGGGGTTTCTAAGCAGCTTACTTGAGTAATTTTCTTTTTGAATGTCTGAAAATATTGTTCGAAATTAAATTAGTTTCAAACCTAAACAGAGCTGTTTTATTGAGTCTAATCAATCTTGATTGCTCCTACGTTTGAAATTGGGCTGAGAGAGGTTATTTTTCTGAATCTATAATCCTTCAACAAAAGCCGATATTGCCTACGTCAACGTATAAAAAGCTAATAAAAAGTTAGTGAACATCCTATTCATCCGAGCAAGGGAACAAAAATTTGAACTCTCTCGTAGCTGTGAACAACACGACATTCCAGTATTACGCCTTTCGAAAGAAGGACAGGTATGAAAAGTATAGTGAGCATCAAGCTTCGTATAAAAATATGTATAAAGATGCGTAGCTAGAGGACAAGAACCGTTCTAACATATCTGAAAATTGTGCGAATGTGTTTGCACAACTATTCTAATTAACTAGCATGCTGGTACTGAGACATTGCTTACTGAGAGGACAATATAACTTGATGCCATTTTACAGTTTTTACGTATTTTCTCTCAGTACAAGGATAACAAAAAGGCACCAATACCTTAATGAAAAGCGAGTTAATAAGCAAAAAATAAGAATGACCAAAACATGCTCGCTTGTATTTCACAGATTTCACCCTATCAATATATTGGCCAGTCAGACAATACAGAACTAAATTAAAGTCCGTGAGTAGCATTTCTACATCATCAAAGATTGATCGAGTGCAGACACATATCGTACACAAGAGCCGTTTACGCGTTCGGCTGGACCTCTTTTCCAGTCAATGCGCTGAAGAATGATTGGGTCAGGCCCATATGCTGAGTTGACGCCATCCGATTGTGTTGAAGTTACGTGGAGGTAGAAGAGGCTGATCGCAGGCTTTGAATATTGTTCATGTTGTTAGCTAGGCTCAGAAGGGGTGTCTTACCTGTGGCCCTATAATCGGGCATCATCTGCTGTCTCAACATGGATACGTTGACGTAGGCTCCCACAGCGGCGTCCAAGGCATTGATTCCATCCCAAGGGCACCCCCGCATGGGCGGGTTTGCCGTCGTACGTCACGAGAAGCTTTGAGAATTTTATGAGAAAACAAACTCTTGAGTTATTTTTGACTCGATCGATTTCAATCGCCTACCTTAACTAAATTCGAACCGTTTTTAAAAACAACAACAACATTAGCCTGGGGGAAATGTTGAATTCAACGTTTCGATTTCTCCTGACAGGAATTCGCCCTATAAATTTCGCATAAGCTTCTTTTTCAGCATCGCCCTTTCTTACGGGCTTTTTATATTCTTTATAGAACTCGACATTATATATTACGCTACATATGCAACATACGCTCACTTTTTATCTGAAACTGGGTGCTGTATCTTCATACCTTTACATATCATTCTAGAAAAGACACTCCTGGAAAACCTTGGCACGTAAAAACTCCATCTTACTCTCACGAGTTTTCATCATTGGTGAACGATGCCTGAAGTTCCATCATTCGGTGTCTTTCACCAAACGTCTACAGTTACGTTGGTGGCCTAGAGAACATGACCTTATTGCTCAGCAACATGTTTACTATGAAACGCAACTAAAATGGAGGCAGCCGCTTCACGTTTACTTTCTTTAAGACATCACAAAATCCGTTATTTTAAAAAAGCGTTTGTTCGGGAATCGGCGTTATTGGCGATGTTTCGCAGTGGATCCGGTGCGTGTACAGTGTACGGTGTGGCAAGCTAAATTTTACGCAAAAATATGTATTAGGTAAATTTAGCGTGGAGCCTTTTTCCGCGCACCGGGACGTCACGGGCCAGTGTAGTTTTTGCATATTTGGTAAATTTAAATGACACATGACAATGTGTGTACTTTGTGTGTGGCAGAGTATGGAGTACCTCCTCTGTCACCCCAGAATGTTTTTGCGAGACACGGCAAAATACTGCAAATTGTTTTATATTTGTTTTGTCTTTATTTACGTTTTTCATACATGCACAGACACCGAAGAAACATAATTGATGATAATACGAGGTATCCTGCGTTTGTGCATTGTGCCTACTTAACCTTTTGACAGAGCTCTTTACCTCCGTACAAGCTATGTATATGCATGATGAACAGAACAGCGCACAAAATGACGAGGACAGAGAAAAGGAACATACACGCCACACAAGCGCTGACTCGCAACTGAATTTATACACAAAAGAAGAAGAAGAAGAGGACGTTCTGAAAGACACGCAGGGCACGCAGCGCATGTCACACACGACACAACACCATTTAACTACAATGTCTTTGTCCCATAGTCCGATCTAAAAACAAGGTTTCGGTTTGTAGTAGTGTCACCGATGGGTGGCTAACGCAGCAGTCCCCCAGGCTGTTGATGCAATGTGCTTCCAAGATTTCGCGAGTCGTCTTGTCTCGATAGTGTCCAATTATTGTTGTACCTTTAAGAATCGGAGTACACGAGCAGGAATTGCAATGAACGGGAAGGTGACCGCCCACCGTAGATTTTAGTGAACGATCATGCTCAAGAAGGCGATCGTTTAGGCACCGTCCAGTTTGGCCCACATAGTATCTACCACACGTTAGTGGAATTTTGTACACCACGCCAATTGAACACGGCACATAAGGGTGGCTGTGGCGTTTCTGGCACTTGTTTTTGTTGAGGTTATCCGCTATCGAGCGAACCTTTGAACAGATTTGCGCCATTCTTTTAGAAGCTGAAAACTTCATAAAAACCATATCTGCTGGAGTTTCTCACCTAGGTCAAAAAAGGGCATCTTTCATTACACATCAGCACATTCGAAAGTTGTTAAAAGGGGGATTGCGGTTACCATACTTGGGGCTGCACTTACGAAGTCCTGCTTTCACACTGTTCGTGAAAGTTTTAACGCTCAAGTAGAGAGGCTCCAAAAGTCGGGCTTTCCATCAGAGGTTTTAAACGAGGTGGTGGCGGCATCAATACGTACGACTAAAGGGATTCATCAAAAGAAACCTAGAGACCAACAGAAACGAAAGGTTGTTGTACCATACATGCACACAACCTCGCAAAATTTAGAAAGAGCAGCCCAAAGGTACGATGTGCCTGTGGTGTTTTCAGCTCCTAAAAGAATGGCGCAAATCTGCCCAATCTGCTCGATAGCGGATAACCTCAACAAAAACAAGTGCCAGAAACGCCACAGGCACCCTTATGGGCCGTGTTCAATTGGCGTGGTGTACAAAATTCCACTAACGTGTGGTAGAAGCTATGTGGGCCAAACTGGACGGTGCCTAAACGATCGCCTCCTTGAGCATGATCGTTCACTAAAATCTACGGTGGGCGGTCACCTTCCCGTTCATTGCAATTCCTGCTCGTGTACTCCGATTCTTAAAGGTACAACAATAATTGGACACTATCGAGACAAGACGACTCGCGAAATCTTGGAAGCACATTGCATCAACAGCCTGGGGGACTGCTGCGTTAGCCACCCATCGGTGACACTACTACAAACCGAAACCTTGTTTTTAGATCGGACTATGGGGCAAAGACATTGTAGTTAAATGGTGTTGTGTCGTGTGTGACACGCGCTGCGTGCCCTGCGTGTCTTTCAGAACGTCTCCTCTTCTTCTTCCTTTTGTGTATAAATTCAGTTGCGAGTCAGCGCTTGTGCGTCGTGTATGTTCCTTTTCTCTGTCCTCGTCTTTTTGTGCGCTGTTCTGTTCATCATGTCATCATACCAACTCGCCCAACTTACAACACTTCTGCTATGTATATGCACATGTGTCTTTATTGGACTCAGCCGGTCGTTTTTATAAATTAACAACGTCAGGAGCACGTCTGCGTCTTTGTTCTATATCCAGTGACTTCTTAATTAATTTTCTGGTATTCTGATTTGTATTTATTCTAAATATGTCACTGTGGTACTTCCTTGTATCGTGATCGCGCTCACTAAATCTCGAGGGGAGCCAGCCACACTGTGGGACTACATTTATTCAACGCGATAAAAAAAGGACGAGAGCGTGATTTAAATTATATCACGTTGTTTACGCTGCAAGTAGAATAATTTGTTGTTGTTCACTGCTATCACAACCATATACCTGTTATAGATCTACTACCGACTCAATTTAGATAGGAAAAATACATCGCAAAATTAACTTTCATTATTTTATAAACAGGGACGTCAAAAACACCATCACTAATCGTTCAAGTAGAATTCGCACTCTTTCGTAAATCAGTGCACGATGAATAAGAAATAAAAAAGATACGTAAACGACTTTTTTTTCGCGGGCTCAACATTCCGCGATTTAGGTCTGAGCTGAAGTTTTTGAATAATTCTCGGGTCTTAACTTTCGGGACGTGGTGGGATCTCAACATAGATTCCAATGTTTTTTACCGTTTTACCGAAATTGTTCGCGGGAACAATTTTCGTCAAATTGTAGGCGATTCGCGAAATTCGCAAAAATGAGGTCCTCGCGAAAATAAATTGTTTACATATTGGAATGTAATTAATCTAGCGAAACAAAACGAAACATTGTACAAACACTTTTTGAATATTTACGTAAGCCTCACGAACATAGTATTATGTGATGAGTGTGAAACTGCTCGCTTTAGTCATATTTGTTAATAAATGATACCATTGAAAGACCAATGATATGTGTAATAGTTGAGCGGTAAGGCAATAAACGTCGTAATTCATTTCAACCATACATAGCACCAAATAGTCAAACACAATAAAAAATTTTAGCGCGCTTTTATGAGCAGGTATTGATGCACATCGTATGATCCCACAAACGCCATATTCAATGGCGAATTGCGCACCATTTTATGGTAATTCATAAAGACACACAAACGTAAGCCCATGAACATTCCTCTGCTGGCTATTATGAGTGAATACGAGAGCCATACGTAGTAGAGAGTAATCTTGAGAGGCTCCAGAACGTGGAAAGCACTTGTAAAACAGTGGACAAAGGACAGGACAACACATACAACATACACAGTCTCTTTCTATACCTGTTCTCCTCTCGTTTGTGCGCTGTTTCTCATTGTGTCGTCTCAATAGCAACTGTCCCAACTCACCACATTGCTTCAGAAGCACCTAATATCATGAGAAATCGCTTAGACAAGTGTGTTATGGAGCTCGCTTCACCGGACGCGAAATTTGAATTGATCACTTTGTCTTCATTGGACCATTCTAATTTTGGTAAAGCATAAATTACTTTGTTAGAAATTATAGCGGTTACTGTAACAAAGCACAACCGGTGGTGGCTCGTAAAGAAATCAAAATATGTTATAAATACGGTTTCGTGTTTTCTCATAAACGAAAAAAAAATATCCGAAAAAAAAACAACTCGCCAATAAAATTTCCGTCACTTCGGATTTATTCAAAAAACTCAAAATGTCGATGCCACGACCCGAAAGCAAAAGCAAAAATAAAGAAGACGGTGTTTTACAAATCAAATTTATAAGAGAACATGATCGGTGGTCCTTTAGGAGAGGCCACCTCAGTTTCCTTTTAAATCTCGTACTACTGACAAATAGGGGTTTACATTTTAGCTCGTCAAGGTGCATCAAGAACAACGGGCTTCGGTACAACTGGGTCTTGGCAAAGACACTCTTTATCCTTCCAGTTTGGACCATACTATTTGTGGTTTTTAGAGGAAGGATGAGTAGTAATTTTATAACAGTAACAGCTATGAATCCGTAGATGCAATGCAGGGGAGGGCGTCTAAAGCTTTTATGCTTCCGAGTGACTACGTCCAAGCATTTTGTAATTTCAATTAATCGACCGTTATTGAGGTAACACTTTTCTGCAATAATTGTCGTGAGATATTAAGTATTAGCAATGCCCTGGGCTCCAATGCCAAATGCAGCTGCAGAAATATCATTCGAAACAGGTGGGTTCTGATGAATTTAGGGTATTTTTGTGCCCGTACTTTATTGTGTTTATGAATATACAAAAAAATTAGAACAACATTAAGATTAAACTCTCAATTATTTAAGAGAAATATCAATCTAATAATGTTTAAACTTCAATTTTTTAGCAATAAATATACCCTGAAGGACACCCTCCAAGTTTAACGAGAAAATAAAGTAAAAACAACAGCAACAGGATCATAGTTTTAAACTGAAAATAAAATTGTTCAAGCCTAGAGACCAATGGGCATCAGTTTTCAAGGCTTACCTGGCCCAGAGCACTGCTAGCAGGATTTGAAATATTTTTGGTGAACGGATGCGCCATTAACGCGGCGTCCGCACCCTCGAAGGCCCCGTCTCGGAGAAGGTAAAACTTTCCTTGGCCTCCTTCTTCTCCTGGAGTGCCAAGCACTACAACCTGGAAAAGGTTTCCAAGTGTGAAACATACTAATGCACATTGGTTTCTTTATGCGAACCTCGATTTTTGATTCGCAGTGTGCCTGAGTTTCAGCTTCCTAATTTTTTTCTAAAGAAATATTTTTTTGCAAAAGACTACTGCCACAAAAGTTTGATGATCTTTCGCCGTAATTAAAGGATTGCTGGAAATCAATCCTTACGAATAAGTCCTAAGCATGCGGTAGGTTTTTTCTTGCATCTACTAGACTGCTTCGGTATAGGCGAGAGATGGATAATGCTGGCAGGCTATCTCATTTTATGTTAATGGCTGTTTAGTGGATGACGCTTTGATTGGTTTACCAAGTATATACAATTAACCTACGCTGTGTGCAAATGTTTATTCAGTGACTTCGCAGCATCGGTAAATGAGCACATGCACGCTGTCTTGTTGTCAACTAGACACAAAATAACACGATATACCTTGTTGCTTGTACTGTATCTTGAGCAGCGCCACGTGCCTGCACTTTTTTGCTATCGGTTCTTTATGGTGAGGGGACTCACTTCATCTCCAACACGTCTGCACAAATGGCCGTCAATAAACTCGCCGACTTACTTTCTTTCCCGCGACAGCCGTTACGTGTTGTCGCAAGGGAGATTTGATGGAAACCCGAGTTCGCATCAAGGCGCGTAAACATTGTTCCTCATGACAAATCAGCTTCTATATCTTCCTGCCGCGGCATTCTATAGTGTTCGAACGTTTGAGCCACATACTGCGTGCGACCGAACGCGCCGAATTGACTTGCAACCGTGATAATCGCGTCATCGGCGTCGAGAAGATTCCTTTCTGCGGCATGTAATCGCCTATCGCTGATCAACTGCGTGTTGGAATTGCAATCGCCGGACGACAAGCTAGCGGTTCGAAGATTGCTAGGCGACGTTCAATTATTTTACCAAGTGTTTACCTTCCTTGGCTCAGAGGACAACACTTCTGAGAAGTTTGATCGAGCAAGGCACTGCGTTTGAATGGGTGGCCAGTCACGCGATGGAATGGAAGCAACTGGGTGGCAGCCTAAACAAGCAGCCGCTGGTTGCAGTATTCGACCCCGGAAAAGCAACAAACGTTTCCTGTGATGCGTAACAAAACGGCATCGGAGCGGCGTTGCTGCAGTAGCAAAACGACATGTGGAGGCCGGTGGCATATGCTTCTCGAACACTATTGGAAACAGAGCAGCGATACTCGCAAATAGAAAACGCGACAATGGCCACCGCGTTTGAATGTAAAGAATTTAACCACCTTGTGTACTGCCGGAGGTTACCACCGAGAGGGGTAGATCATCGACTTCGATCGCTATCTTGCAAAAGCGCAATTGGCGACATGCCGCCAAGGTTGCAACGTTTCTTTCTACAGTTTCTCCGTTAAGAGAATAAAATTAAATTTGTTCCAGGAAAGCAGCTCCTCTTGGCCGACATGCTGTCATGGGCCACGGTCAGAGGCGACACGGGTGACAGAGACAGCAACGATGACGTAGAAGTACACGCTGTGAGTGTGGTTTCTTCACAAGTCACCGACTCCACATGGAAGCGGTTGGCTGAAAAGCACGTCAGGACGAATCTCTAGAAAGTGTGTTCTAAGACTTTGAAACCGGAAACCTTGTTGAAGGCCAGTGGAAATCGCTTGAGGGGCAGCTTTCGCAAGTTAAGGGAAACCTCCTGAAAGGTCGTAAAGTCACAATTCCAGCCAGCATGAGGCAGAAAACGTTAGAAAGAATCCATCAAGGACACATGGGCGCCAACAAGTGCAAAGCGAGGGCGCGACATTTCGTTTTTGGGTTCGCAATAAATTCAGATATAGAAGCGTTTGTCGAAACGTGTTCAGTGTTCAGAAAATACGCATACAGAAAGCTACAGAACGCCTTCGATGATGTGTCCGGTTCCAAACCAACCGTAGTATCGGCTCGCAAGACATTTTCGAGTATGGCGGAAGGTCGTACTTGCATGTGTACGACGCCTTGTCTAAGTTTCCTGAGGTCGAGCTGCTCAAAGAAACTTCCTCAAAAACTGCCGTCGAGGTAACAAGTGCCGTCTTTGCCAGATATGGCATACCAGTGGAGATGTGTTCCGATAACGGTCCGCAGTTTTCAAGACGCGACTTTGCATCGTCCTCCATAACGTAGAATTTCAAGCACGTAACCTCTAGTTCAGGGTTCCCGCGATCTAACGGTCTGGCGGAAAAGGGTGCAGGTGGTAAAGCGAATCTTAAAGAAGACAACTGAAGCGAACCAAGACTTGTGGCTGGGCCTTCTTGCTTACAGGACCACTCTACTGAAATTAAGTCCCTCACCTGCCGAGGTACTTCAAGGCACGAGGCTGCAAACGACGTAACGAGACAATCACGTCGGTCCTGGTCACCAACTTATGTAATGATTTTAACGAGCCCTTAAGGTGCTCCATAATCAAACTGGAGCCTATGAATGAATGAACATAGTCAAACAGACCGTAACAGGGGTCCATTGGTACCCATCAATACAGGAGACACCGACCTGGCCAAGAAGGGGAGGTTCTGAAGTTTTCCAGGCATCCTAGATCATATAACGCCATCACATCCGACGGCAAATTGCTGCGGCGAAATTGGCAACACTTGCAGGCGACCAAAGAAGCATTTCACTCTGACACTGCCCACTACAGCGAGGATGGCACGCACGAAAGTGAAACTTTAGCTTCAGTCTCAAACGACACACCGGGACCACGTGATCAACAGCGAACGGTGACCCGTGTTCCGAGAAGTGCGTCGCCAACCCCAGCCTTAAGAACGTCCCTGAGGCAGCGTAAACTCCTGCAGCGATTGACATATCATCGGAACTTCGTCCAAGTGCCTTGAACTGCTTGCTGCATATGAGTGTTCTGTTTTATGCTCTGACCCTAAACAATGGCTTTTGAATTCTATTTTATAAGAGTGATGTTTGTGTTGCTTATAAGTGTTTTGTTTTGTTGTCCTTATAAATAAAGGGGAATGTATATCTTGAGCAGCGCCACACGTCAGCAATGTTTCGCTATCTCTTTCTCGTGATGAGGTGATTCACTCTCTCTCCCACACTTGTGCATAAATAGCGGTCAGTAAACTCGGAGACGCACTTTTCCCCCGCAACCGTCTCGTTGTGTTTATCGGTCGCAACGGCCGATACAGTGCTAGTGTGATTCCTGAAATTATATAAGAAAAGAACTTGCGACAAATGCACAATATCGATACCGCGTAGCGTCATTGTAACTTGACGGAGTTGGCACTAACCTAGAGAGCCACATTTCGCTAGAAATATTATATTTTCAACGCAGGCTGATATTTTTTTGCGGTTTAGAAAGAAAACAATCTCTTACCTTTCCAGAGAGGGAAGAGTCACTTTCAAGTGCTTTTTTCATAGCAATTCCGGTTGCTACAGCGCACTCAGCGATGAGGTTATGGCCGCAAGCATGCCCGATCTCCGGAAGTGCGTCGTACTCACACATAATAATGACCAGTGGCCCTCCATCTGTTATACAGATGGGGCGGAACAACATAAGTTTCGGCTTTTGATAATTATATATTTTATTATTACCCAGTTTCACAGTTACGGGCGATAATAATCAACCCGGGCGAGCGAGTTGCTCAAAAGGCCTGCAGTACAATCAATCCGAAGAAAACTTGAACATTACCGAGGCTTCGACGGCTGTTCAATTTTCGTCGTCACTCCCGCTTGACCAGCTGTTGCTGAGTCAATTCTAATTTGTAGTGGCGTTCCGCGACAAAAGGTGAAATCAAGCGCGGCTGAAACTACTGGGTTGGCAAGTTGAGCGATCAGTTTTCAAAATTTTAACAGTAGTTTTGCGGAAAAAAATGAGGATGAGCGTTCTTTTCTTTATAAAATTAACAAGAAAACACTCATTTTTTACTGCGCAACCTCATCAAGCAAAGCACCATAACGGCACGCTTAATTCTAGGATACCTCGTTCTCGCATTTTGCATTCGAACGCCGAAATATTTATCTAAACATAGAGCTGAAGCAGGTGTTGACTGAGCAATCGTATGCCGACAAAAATTAAACAGCCGCTGAATAGCCTGTCGAGCACACAATAGCCTCATGAAAGCTCAGCTTTCTTCCGTGAAGTGGCACTGAAGGGCTTGGGAGCAACGCCATCACCTGGGCTTTTTGATATCGTATGCGACTGTAGGCTACATAAAAAAAAACATTCTCCATAATCAATAAAACCTAGCGTACAAAAAATAATATGTAGGCCGAACTCAATATTCGTTAGTGATATGTGCAACAGTGAGACCCGCCTGCGAAAATTATGCTTACAAAGTCATATGTTACGGTGAAAATATGAGAAAATTTGTTTTTATTCGGAATGCAACAACGGTATATCTTGTATATCTCTATTCACCATATAATAAGCATAGTGGAAGCTGAGAAAATGTTGCCGCAGCATCTTCACTGGTCCTGAGCCATCTACTGTAGAGAGCACTCCCAAAACACGAAGAAAAAACATTACTGAAAACTGGAGCGAAATCGCTCCTGCAGAAATACGCAATGCAGAGAAAAAAGGTTGGTGTCTTATTCATTTCTGCCAAAGGGTCTATTTCGAAAAGTTGTTAACCTTCGTTATATTGAGGCTCCTAATTACTTTCCAGCAATTAATTTTTAAAAAGTATATTTCAAGGTATGGATTTAATAAGAAATTCGCTGAAAATGTTTGAATGTCACTATATCAGTTCACCTCAAAAGCACATAGGGCATCCATCTGGAGCAGTTTACGCAGCTTGTGTACAGACAAGTTGGATAGTTATGACGTGGACGTCTTCACTGGTAATCCCGAGGAGGTCAAGAGGAGTGTATAGCAGTTTTTTAAGGGTTAGTATTTTTGTTTTGTTTTTAGACTAATGTGCGTGAACCTTCTTAAGGCCTCTCAGCTATTCGGGGAACAATATTAATTGCTTATTTAATTCATTCAATATTTCGTTCATTCATGCATTCATTCAGTCATTCATTATTTTTTCTTTCGTTCAATCAGTCAAGTAATACGCTAATCAACAAATTAAGTAGTTAAAATTAAAAAGTTTGATCAGTGAATCAATCAATCAATCAAAAGTATGCCTTAGACAAAACCAACATGAGAAATTTCGGTATAGCATTGCTACTATATTAAATTTAGTTAAATGTATACAAATATGGGAACTACACAAACTATACCTTACCGAGATTTTTTTTTTTCACTCTAAGTTTACCGATTTTTCTTAAGTTTTTGTTTTATTTGTATTTCTACAAACAATAGCGTATAAAGCTTAAAAATAAAGTGCAAAACAACCGGATACACATATGTCGAACATTTTATATTTGAGCTAACGCTTCGTTCGCAGATTCCTCCTTGATGAGACCTTCTCCGCACTTGTCAGAGGTTCGGTGAGCTTATCTTCGATTAGGTTTTCTCTTGAGTCTTTCTACGTCGCCGATCAATTATCCCCATCAACATATTTCTTGTGTGGGATTAAAGCGTCTCCGTGATTTAGTTTTACAAAGTGGTTTAAATTTAACGAAGCTCTACATTGAAGTACTCTTTTACGGCAACGACGACGTACAAAAGCGAACAAATAACCGTTGCCTTGGAGTGAATGTACAGTCCCTTACAAAGAACCCCTTTGCAAATGTTAAGGTATGTTATGTTACGTAGCGTTATGCTGCGTTATGTACGTTTACGTACTGTATGGTCACACTGTACCGTCAAGGCGATACTGAACGTAGGCAACAATCAATATAAGAAATCTGGCAACGATTGCCGTAAGGCAGTAGTTGACACACGAGACCTGGCGGCCAGGGGTCGCTGCCATACTGCATCGGCCAAATCGGACGTGTGGGCTGGTGAAAAGGTGCCAAGAAGGCTTGTTCTGAAGGAACCACACGAAACACACGTTGCAGCGACCGCGACGATGGCCCCCTTCCGACCAACGCAGGCTCTGACGTTTACAGGTGCTGCAGCCTCGTAGCGCCCCGGCGACCTCAGGGTAGACCAAAATATTTGCCGCGTTGAAAATAAATTATGAATGAGAGGACAAATAATTACTAAACTCGCAAGTTTGTATAAAAATAATGTTTTTTTTGTAATAAATACTAAATAGCCTATTACGTATTACTCAGGTTTAATCCAAATAAAGTTGTCTAAATGGAAATACGAAACTGGCGACGAAACGAAGACTCACTCACTGGACATTTGGCAACCGGGGATGATGTTGTGTCCTAATTAAATGCTCTTTTCCTCTTTTTTTTTTACTTCTTTTTACAGAATATTTTGTGTTCATGTACTGACTAATATTACCAGCGTTGTGGAGAAGAATGACAGGAGGGTGAAAACTAATATATCCGTATTAAGATGTCTGTCGGTCGGGCGAAGGAAGTGAGAGATAGAGCTGCATTGTGCTGCGCCGTTGGATGGAACCTTCGCTGGTTGTGTGGTTGTCTTTGCGTGTTTTTTCATGTGCGGTTCGAGCTAAGGAATGAACGCGAACGCACTGTACAACTTATGTAGTGAGCTGTGTGACTGCTGGCGACGAGGAAATCGCTCGACATGCTTCGTTATGACGACGATGCTTGAGCGCGATCGATGCCGCTTCTTCCTTCTGCACATTTGCTACGGCTTTTTAGCAATAAAGATTTTCTAATTGTGTTTTAAAATGTTTCTGTTGACATTTCTTCGTGGTGGTTACTTTCAGAAAGTGGGTATTGATAAAAAGTAAAAAATTAGCCATGTATTTACCACTCTTATTTGTCTGGTAAGACGCAAAAAGGATGATGAGCGATTTGTATTGAAGATTTCCTGCTTAATCCGTTGCCGCAAAGAACTGCGTCAACATAATAATTCAAGAGAATTAAAATTACTCAAATTTATTGAAGTAAATTGCAATCGCTCATAAAATAAAAAAACGTTTTGTTGCTTTTTAGCTGAATTGTTGTATGTTTCCCGGTAAATACACGCACATGGCGTATTCAAGGCACCATGCGCGCCATCACGGAGGCCTTCACGTCAGTTACAATAGCGACGTGTCTGTGTCTAGCAGTACTTTGAGCTCATCGTATGATAGCCCAAATTTGCTGCAAGAACCCTTTGTTCAGTGCGTTCAGGGCCACATTGCATTATGGGTATTAACGTTGAGTGGACACTCATAACGCAGACTTGCGGAGAACGTTTCTGCTTTGTCGGCGACGGTGTATCTGCCGAGAATGGGTTTGATTTCTTCTGCACTCACGAAAAACGTTTGGCGAGTTTCAGCGTATAGTTCCAGACGTCAAAAACGAGTATTCTACTTCGGCGTCAACAAGGCCTCTGCTCGTCGTAAGCACACGTAGGCTCCGGTAGCGTTACGTAACGTAAGAAAATTAGGCTCTGTGAAAGGGTTTGAAGACGTTACTTTCAAGCAGACTTGGGAACTAATCCGTTATAAGTAACGGATTACTTGTAATTTGTTACTTTCTCGAGTATAGTTTCTAATCTTCACGTTACTTTTTTGCGGCAGTAATTTCTAATGTAATTCCGTTACGAAATTTCGGTAGTGGATTACTTTATATACTCGTTACTTTTTTAAAAATATTAACATAATACAGAAACTCTAGAAATATCAGTCTCAGACCAACCGTCCGACCAAAGCTCAAAATCGAGTGCTTGCGCTCATGCATTTTCAGTACTGCAGCGACGCGCGTGATCGAAAGTGTAGCTGTGGTCGGCCTACCACTATTGGCCGAATGCTGACTATGACGTCAGCAAAGGAGTTCTCTTTGACGGAAGTAAGAGGAATGGAAGAACTTCAATTTTGGCGGTGTTGGCAGCGTCGGTTTCAGAGCGCAATGATTTCAAGCTTCCACCATGCTCATTACAAACGCCATTGAACATTTTGTTCGCGAGGTAATGACGTCACGAGAGGGAGCCATAGGAGGGCGTTACCGAAACACCTCGCCGCTAATAGGGCGTATTCATTGGCGGCCATAGCTGTGTGCGCGACTGCTGAGCGCGTACTGACGGCGAGCTTTCACAGTTCTTCTGCAAAGAGCGTTCCACATTATCAAGACTGCCGGTCTTAGCAGCCCATCAATGTTAGCTCGTTCTGAGCATGAGCTCTAAACATCGCCCTCAAAAATACATAAGCTGACTGTGCGTAAAAGCTACAGGCACGAGTGCGCAGCTTTGAGACGTGGCGCTTACGCTTGAAAGGCCCGTTACAGAAAGGAGCTTTCGTAGATCGGTGCCTTGCCTCGGAATCTCCTAGCGGAGGACGCTGCTACTAAGCATTTGCACCGCTAGCTTTATTTGCAGGATTTCAGGGATCTTTTCCAGTCACAGTAAGCTAGCGGGATGGCGCGTGTGGTTGCAGCTTTCGCTGCCTTCTCAGCTTACAGGTGAACGGAGTGGACCTACATTCGTTCTCTTTAATACAATATTTTATTTTAGACAAGGACTACCGTCATGCGATCGTATGAGATTTGGAAAGTAGTGTTGCCGAACATTTTTGAAAACATCAAAATTGTTTCAATTGTTTTCTTGATAAATGTACGGGGAAAGTAACGTGAAAGTAATTTGTAACGTAACGATAAAGTAGAGTAGATTGTTGGGCTAGTTGGTTTTGGAACTCTGAATACATTTTAGCGCTCAAAGATAAGGACACAAAGACGAGAATCAGACACCATAGTGCAATGTGGTGTCTGATTCTCGTCTTTGTGTCTTTGCCTTTTGAGCGAATGAAATGTATTCTGAGTAAAGTAATCTGTTACCTTTCAGCAAAAGTAATCTGTAACGGTAATTCATTACATTTGAGGATCGGTAATTTGTAATTGTATTCCATTACATTTTTCTAGTAACAGGCACAAGTCTGCTTTCAAGTCTGAATAAGCAATAACGTACTCAGGTAATATACGAAGCAGTATGCGTAACACTATTTATTATCTTGTATGAGTAGCATTTATATGTATGGTATGAATGAAGCGGTTACACAAGCGATTGTTAAATATGCCAATTACCATCCCATTGTAAAGTGTCGTCAACGAGATAATTTTCTTTAGCTGTTGGGTTTGAATCCAACAAAGCTTCTAGAGGAATTAGCAGGATCCAGGAGGTCTCCATGTGATTCTTTATGAGGATTGTAGCACCGCAGCCAGTTCTGATGTGACCTGATTTAAGCCTACTTGCCAATGTGTTTGTTCTTTCTGACCATACTTGACACACTTTATTGAATCCATATTGAAAAACAGCGCGAATAGCATACGGACAAGAAGAGAACACACAGGACGAGGCGCTGTCCTGTGTGTTATTCTTCTTGCCCGTGTGTTATTCGCGCTGTTTTCAATATGGATTCATACCCACTAGCCCAACTTGCCATTCTAGTAGACTTTATTGCTCACACCTCGGATAATTTTTTTCCGCCAACTGCAAAAGGATCGGCTTCTTATAAATACGAAAAGTAAAGAGATCCTGACTGCTATCTTGACCAAATCACTTGACCCTACTCGGCCCATCATTTAGTTTCTGAAATTCAAGTCATTTAGCGCCAGTCTCAGTTTCTGGAAAACGATTAGCACCTCATATAATTTTGTTTGCACTATCCGTATTCGACTGCAGTCGTATAAGTATGATGACTACCAGTACCCCGAATCGATTGAGCTTCAATCAAATATATATCATTTTTACAAAAACTTCGGATTATGAATTTTATTGATGGAGACCTGTACAGTAGCAAATAAGAATATTGTCACAGTTTTTGATATTGTAGCTGAGTGAAACGTCCTTACAACCCACCATATTCTGTATGGGATTTGTAAGTCAAAGGAAGTGCTGACTGCAGCTCGCTTATTTTAATTGGGACGACAATGGCCTAGTGGTCGTTCGTGGTTTTCATCGTAGAGCACCATCGTTCACAGCTTAGCTAGTGTGAGCTTTCTTCGTGATCAGATTTGTGAGAAGTTAAGCTTGCCTTGATTATTCGTATAAACACGGGGAGCGCAGAATGTGCCGTGTGTGCACTTTGCGTGCGTTATGATTTCCTCTACTTGGCTGCAGGTAGCTTTGGGTGGTTTTCATTGTGCTGCACAGACACTCACTCTTGTGGTTTGCTGGTTTATGAAAATGATCAAGGTATGTTTACATTTAGTCAGAAAACAAGTGTGCCACGAGCATGCTTTATTGCGAAGTCGGCAATGGTTCTGGCTCTGCCGGGGGTTCCGTGGAGAGTCAGTATTTCTTAGCGCTCTCGGATTGCGAGGAATCCCTTTCGGTAACTGAAATCATCGCGAAGGGAGGAGGCTACCGCGCCCTTCCGCTATTTATTAGGGAGTTTTAGAATAGCGCACGCTAATGCTTTGCGTACGCAAAGAATAGCGTCGTCGCCACTGCGCATGCGCCAAAGGCTAAACACGTTTTGCGCTTTGCGTGCGCTATTTTAGCGTGCGATATTTATTGGAAATTGCGTGCGAATGCAAAGAGTCTCTGCGCTCCTCCAAGGAGGATTCGTGATGGGAAGTTGGCTAAAGCCAAGACGAGCACAGCTAAAAAATGGCGGCTCCCAGGACCATGTCTGCGGCCGATTTGGCGGAGTCGTGAGCATGACGTTTGCGGCATCCTCGCGACTGCGATTTTCATATTCAATATGGGACGACATTGCACTCGGTTTGGCAACGATCACCGGCAGCTTGATGCTTGCGACGAGCGAACTTTTCTCGGCGAAGGCAGCGAAGGTCAGTACACGAGACCTCTCTTGCCGAGGCGACGTAAGCGGACACGACCGGTCGACTGCTCGCGTCGCGTTCTCATGTTCAAACAAGTCTCAAATGTTACTCTGGACCAAAAAACTAGTTTTTTTTTCTGAAGTTACAGTATTTCGTGTGTGAAATAAAAATTGTGACTGTATCTTGGTGGCGTTTCAAGCGCGAGATGCTTGGGCTTTTGCGTCGCGGCGGAGAAACGCTATTCAAATATTCTCTTGCGTAGCGTGCGCTAACGCAAGCGCTAAATTTAGCGCTAGCGTGCGCTAAAATTGCGTACGTTATTCTAAAACTCCGTATTGACTGTTACCTAAACTCGCGGCGTCATACACCCGCTGCGCTATATCCTGGTACGTTATGACGATATATTGAGGTCATGAGTCTAGGTGAGGTGGTGCGCCTCGTTCTTCGGGAGATAGCTATGCGCTCTGACGATCGCCTGTCGGGTCATTATGCTGAACCGAGTATAATGCAATGCCGACAGTTGCGTGCGTACGCAGTAGACTGGTCTAAATTTTAGCTTCCGCCGACGGTCGCCTGCGGTGTAAGTATGACACGCCACCAACGGTCGCACGAGGACACCAGCATACTGACCGAAGTATGGCTTACCGCTGACGGTCATTAACGTATACTAAGTAGTTTTTACTCTTTCTGGACTAAATGTACGTAGGCGACCGCCGCCGGTGGTCGCCTGAAGAGTAATTATTCTCCATTAAGAATAACTCGCCCCCGACGTTTGCGTGCGAACTAATTATGCAAGACTACGTATGACATCCCGCCGATGCTTGAGTGCAGGCTAAGTATGCCGACTAACTATGACTCTCCGGTAACGGTCCTCTGCAGACCAATTATCTTTATTAAATATGACACGATGCCGATTGTCAAATGTGGACTGATTATACTGGAATAATTATGACTCGCCGCCATCATTCGCCTGCGGGCGAATGATGTGACGGGCTAAGTTTGCTGAACTGCTGATGCTGAACCAAAAATGAACCGCCGTGGGAAATCGCGTGCTACCTCAGGCGATCGTCGGAGGCAAGCCACACTTGTTTCGTCTGCTTGCGCTTCCTTTGACCTCCACATTTTGCTGCCAAGCAAATGTGTCATGCTGCGAATAACATGGTCCGTGGTTTGATTGCTGCTGATCCCCATGGTATTCCTCAGTGGTTGTGTTTCGTTGTGCCTAATTATTACTATGTATGAATTATAGTTACTAAATTTGATCGTATTATTTGGATACTTATGCATGGACTGCAATGCAATCTGTGTGCTTTCGTTTCGTTAGCACGCGTGTGATGCTCTTTCATCATGCTTGAGCGTGGCGCTTTCCGCATGAAATCTAGCCCATGAACTCATTCTGTATTAAAGCAGGCATTGGCATAGAAATGATAAGTGAAAGAAATGAAAGTTTATTGT
>JAZHYW010031697.1:0-24811 GCA_037355805.1 Ixodes ricinus
CGCGCGCAGCTTGCCAAGTAGGTAGAGCGCGCGTGGCCTAACGGTTATAGCGCCTGCGTACCCCGCGAAAAGCCAGGGTTCGATTCCTGGCCGCGGGGACGCCTTCTTGTTGACATCTAATGTAATGTTCTGGTAAATTCCAGAACCGTGTTGCTTGTTCGAGGTGAGAAAGTTCTACACGCCGAACCTTCTGGGCCGATTATTCCAGAAGCCCGCGCATGTACATAAGGGGCTCCGCGTGGCGAGCCGCAGTCACTCTCGCCCCAGCGCTCGATCCTGCGGTTTCGCCGACATCGACGCCCGCGACGCTCTACTGTTATTTTTCTGTTTCCTTTTAATTTGGGCAGAAGGTCGCACCATTAAACGTTTAGTTTACTTCAGTTTTCGTTGCCTCATCACTTGTCATTCGTGACATTTTGGTGGAGGTGCGCGGTAACTCCAGCTCCCAGGATCCGGACCCCTGCTGCAGAAGCCGAGAAGAACATCTCGACGATGACCACCCCGCCCGTCGTCGTCCTGCCCGTCGCTCCGCGGACGCCTACAGCCTTCCTCGGCGAAAGCTACGAAGACGTCGAAGACTGGATTGACCAGTATGAACGCGTTGCCCGCCACAATGGCTGGACCGACGCGCAGCGCCTGCACAACGTCTATTTTTCGCTTGAGGGGACCGCCAAGCACTGGTACGAGAACCATGAGTCCTCTTTGACGTCGTGGGACATCTTCAAGGCCGATCTGAAGGCTACATTTATCAACCACCACTGCCGAGAGAGAGCCGAAGACCTACTGCGAACCAGAACCCAGGGCCCCAAAGAGAGCGTCACCGGCTTCGTAGAGGACGTTCTGCGATTAAGTGCCCGCGCCGGCCCTCGGGCTACAGAAGAGAAGAAGCTACGTGTCCTCATGCGCGGGGTGAGAGAGGACATCTTCGGAGGCCTCGTTCGCAACCCGCCGGCAACCGTTGACGCCTTCGTCACCGAGGAAACCAACATCGAGCGCGCCCTCCAAGCGCGCGCGTCCCACTACCAGCGTCATCCAGGCGTCGCTGCACCCGCGCCTCTTAACAGCGAAAACACTCCGGGTACGCCGGACATCCGGGACATTATCTGGGAAGTCGTCCGCGTGGAACTGCGAAGGTTGCAGTGAATCGCCAGTCGTCCGCCAACCCTTTCTATCGCCGAAACTGTCCGAGAACAAGTGCATCGGGCGCTCCAACCAGAGGTTCCCGTCACCACTGTGGAACCGGACGAACCAACGTTGAGCTACACCGCCATGGCACGACGCCCGCCGTAAGCTCCCCGCCAAGCCACGGCTCCACCCCGAAGAGACGCCCCAACGCCGCAGTACCTCCGACGAACGGAAGATCAGGCGCACGTTCGCCCAGAGCAACCGGCGCCGAGGAAGACAGATGTCTGGAGGACGGCCGACCGACGCCCGCTGTGTTACCACTGCGGCGAAGCTGACCATGTGTACCGCCGATGCCCATACCGACGACTCGGGCTGCGCGGGTTCCACCCGAACGACCCGCGCCCCCGTTATGATGAACGCCCTCGGGAGATCGTCGAGTACCTGCAACGACCTCAGTCCCCCGAGCCTGCGTACCGCCGAGAGTCCCGGTCGCCGTCACCACGACGTCCAGCTTCACCGATGCACCGACCCCGACGTGAAAGCCTGTCACCCCTCACTCCTCGCCGGGGAAACTAGGCGCGGCAACCCCTGGAGGTGGAGTTGCCGAAGACGACCGACGCCAAGATTCTCCACGAACGTCGCAGGGCCCCCACTCAAACGCCACCAGAGACCGAAACGACGCTCCTGCAACGGTGAAGAATAACCTAAACATCGTTATCGACGGTCACGACGCGTCGGTTCTTGTCGACACCGGAGCAGACTACTCCGTCCTGAGTGGGAGGCTCTCCCAACGCCTCCGGAAAGTGACGACGCCGTGGGATGGCCCACAGGTACAGACCGCCGGGGGACATCTCATCACGCCAGTCGGAAGATGCACTGCTCGCGTCGTGATCCACGGTGAGACGTGCCCTGTGAAGTTCGTTGTTCTGCAAGACTGTGCGCGTGACGTTATCCTCGAAATGGACTTTCTCTGCGAGTATGGCGCCGTCATCGACCTCGGGGCAAACCAATTGACACTCCGAAAGCCCGTTCTGCCGCCGATGGAGACCCACACGACGTCATCTGCGCTCCGAGTTATTGCCGACCACGTGAATCTGCCGCCGCGGTCGAGTGTTTTCGTCAACGTCATATCCGACGCAGCCGTGCACGGTGAAGCTCTTCTGGAAGGCAGCGTCCAACTGCTCCTTGAAAAAGGAAGTGTCGTCGCACGAGGCGTAACGGATCTTCAAGAAGGACGTACAACTGTTCTCGTGACAAACTTTCGAGAGGAGCCGCAGCACCTCACGAAGCGTACCTCCGTGGGCCACGTCGAAGTGCTTCAGACGCCAGCCGTTGTCACCGCAGTCTCTGAGGAAACCTCGCCATCACAGCAGAAGAGCACGTCGCCACCGCAGCTCGACATCGACCTTGAGCTCCCAGCTCCTAAGCGCCGCCAGCTGATTAACCTCTTCGACGAATACCGCGACTGCTTTGCGACGTCGTCGAAGGTACGCCAAACACCGATGGCGAAACATCGCATTATTATTGACGACGACGCGCTCCCTGTCCACCAGTCGCCTTATCGAGTCTTCTTAAAGGAAAGTAATGTGATTCAAGATCAAGTCCAGGAAATGCTCGACGACAACATAATTCAACCTTCAAGAAGTCCGTGGGCGTCTCCAGCCGTCCTTGCAAAGAAGGAGGACAGGACCCTGCGGTTCTGCGTGTACTATCGTCGACTGAACGCTGTGACGAAGAAGGATGTCTATTCGCTCCCCGTCATTGACGATACGTTAGACCAACTGCGCCACTCCCGATACTTTTCGTCGATGGATCTCAAGAGTGGTTACTGGCAGATTGAAGTTGACGAACGCGATCGGGAGAAAACTGCCTTCGTCACTCCCGACGGCCTGTACGAATTCAAAGCTGATGCCGTTCGGACTTTGTACAGCACCAGCCACCTTCCAGCGTGTCATGGACACCATGCTGGCAGGTCTGAAATGGCAGAGCTGCCTCGTCTACCTGGACGATGTCATGGTATTCTCAAGGGATTTGGACGAACACCTGAGACGACTTCGAGCCGTGCTTCAAGCCATCAAGACCGCCGGCCTGTCACTCAAGCCAACAAAGTGTCGATTCGCCAATGGTGAACTTAAGTTCGTTGGCCACGTCGTGAACAACAAAGGTGTTCTCCCTGACCCCGAGAAGACCCGCGCCGTAGCTGCGTTTACGCCGCCGTCTGACAAGAAGGCCGTGAGAAGATTCCTCGGACTCTGTGCCTACTACAGACGATTTGTTCGTGACTTCTCCAAGCTGTCTGCACCCCTGACGAACCTCACGAAGGACGCCGTGAAGTTTGAATGGAAAGAAGAACACCAGCGGTCATTCGACGAGCTCAAACGAAGACTCCAGACGCCCCCGATTCTTGGCTATTTCGACCAGCTCGCTGAAACAGAGATCCACACGGACGCCAGTAACACCGGACTTGGCGCGGTGCTAGTCCAAATGCAAGACGGGGCAGAGCGAGTCATTGCATACGCGAGTCGGACGCTGTCCAAGACGGAGACGAACTACTCAACGACTGAAAAGGAGTGCCTTGCTGTCGTCTGGGCAATAACAAAGTTCCGCCCATATTTGTATATAAGTCCTTTTCGCGTCGTCACGGACCACCACTCGCTCTGCTGGCTCGCCAACCTGAAGGACCCCTCCGGACGCCTCGCCCGCTAGAGCCTACGACTGCAGGACTTCGACATGACCGTGGTGTACAAGTCAGGCCGGAAGCACAATGACGCCGACAGCCTGTCAAGGGCCCCAGTCGAGGCCAGTCCTGCCTGCATCGAAGACGACGATGATGAGCGTTTCCTCGGCGCTCTGGATGTCAACGACATGGGCGCACTCCAGCGAGACGACCCTGGACTACGAGCACTCATCGAGCACCTAGAGGGACAAGCGAGTACGGTTCCCCGTGCTTTCTTACGAATCCTGTCAACCTTCTCCATACGGCAAGGGGTGCTGTACAAAAAGAACTTCGTCAACAACGGCACAGCATGGCTGTTGGTTATTCCTTCAGGCCTTCGAGAAGAAATCTTCCAAGGATGCCATGACGACCCAACAGCTGGACACCTCGGCTACAGCAGGCTGCTCGCCAGGATTCGAGAAAAGTACTACTGGCCGAGGCTGCCGAAGGCCGTTCACCTCTACACTCGATCATGCCACGAGTGTCAGCGACGCAAGAAACCGCCGACGAAGCCGTCAGGACTTCTGCATCCGATTTCTCCCCCGTCCACGCCGTTCCAGCAGATCGGAATGGATTTACTTGGCCCTTTCCCGCCGTCAACATCGGGAAACCGCTGAATAATCGTCGCCACCGATTATCTCACACGTTACGCCGAGACGAAGGCCCTCCCATCAGGTACGGCTGTTGAAGTCGCTAAGTTCTTCATCGAGTTCATTGTCCTCCGGCACGGCGCCCATGAAGTCCTCATCACAGACCGTGGATCTTTGTTCATGGCCCAGCTGACGCAAGAGATCCTTCGTCTCAGTGGCACCGGTCACCGTCGAACCACTGCGTACCACCCGCATACAAATGGACTAACAGAACGGCTAAACAAAACTATCGCCGACATGATCGCCATGTATGTCGACGTGGAGTACAAGACATGGGACGAGGTGTTGCCGTACGTCACTTTTGCCTACAACACGGCCGTGCAAGAGACCACCGGGGTTACACCATTTCAACTGGTTTATGGTCGCAAAGTGACGACAATGCTTGACGCGATGTTACCCCACGAACCGGCTGTCGACGGAAGCGACGACGCCCAGGTGGTTGCTCAACGGGCAGAAGAAGTCCGTCAGCTCGCCAGACTCCATATTCAAGCCCAACAACGAATCGACACTCACCGCTACAACCTTCGTCGTCGGGACGTCCACTTCCAGCCCGGAGACAGAATGTGGGTGTGGACACCGATCCGCCGCCGTGGTCTCAGCGAAAAACTCTTGAAGCGCTACTTCGGACCCTACAGAGTGCTTCGTCGACTCGGGGATCTGAACTACGAGGTGATGCCCGACGGAACACGGACTTCATCACGCCGCCCTCCACGACCAGATGTCGTCCACATCGTGCGCATGAAGCCGTACTACGCTCGATAGGACTGTGGACCTTATGTGTTCCAAATGACTCTTCAGCTAACCGTTCTTTTTGTTTGCTTTGTTTTGTTTTGTGCTGCATAGGGGCGATGCACTTTTTAAAGGGGGAGCAATGCCGCGCGCGCAGCTTGCCAAGTAGGTAGCGCGCGCGTGGCCTAACGGTTATAGCGCCTGCCTACCGCGCGAAAAGCCAGGGTTCGATTCCTGTCCGCGGGGACGCCTTTTTGTTGACATCTAATGTAATGTTTTGATAAATTCGAGAGCCGTGTTGCTTGTTCGAGGTCAGAAAGTTCTACACGCCGAACCTTCTGGGCCGATTATTCCAGAAGCCCGCGCCTGTACATAAGGGGCTCCGCGCGGCGAGCCGCAGTCAGTCTCGCCCCAGCGCTCGATCCTGCGGGTTCGCCGACATCGACGCCCGCGACGCTCTCCTGTTATCTTTCTGTTTTCTTTTAATTTGGGCACAAGTTCGCCCCATTAAACGTTTAGTTTACTTCAGTTTTCGTTGCCTCATCACTTGTCATTCGTGACAAGTGATGAGTGAACAACCCTTTCAAGTCATCAAAGTTCTCGACCTTTCTCCTACGAACATAATAGTCAAGGTAGCCACGCACTCTTTCCGCCAGCTGTGTCGAGGGCTCATTTTCCTTTCTCTTCGAGTTTGTGAACAGCCTTCGGTATTCATTAGGGGACAGTTGCAAAAGTTCAAGCACCTTTGTTTTTACCTCCAGATACTGCAAGAATCCGAAGGTTTCGCCGTCCCTTGCTATGTGCCTAACTCTCTCCGATAACTACGGGAGTAGTACCATTGTTTGTACATTTTTGGGAACCTTAAAGGCCTCCCACACACTCTCGACGGTATCAAACCATCCCGGCACCATTTCCTCTTCGCTCAGTATGCGACAAAGAACGTTCGCAAGCATCTTAGAGAACTGCATAATATCTGTCGCTAGCTCTTTTGGTTGGTCACTCTGATCTTTTTCCGTTGCCGAGCTATGTTTCAGCCGTGCCATTTCCAACTCTAACTGTATTCGTTCTATTCTTTTTTCCTCAAGCCGTAGTTGCAGCTCGGCATGTTCTTTCATTCTCTCGTCCCCCAATGCCAAACCGATAGCCCCCTTCCCGTCTAGATCGTCGTCACTCATTTTCTGTTCAGCTTTAGCCTTCGCACGAGTTATCATCAGCCACACCCCCAATCACCACTCAATGCCTCTTACCTTCACAGACGCTCTCCAATCGGGTGGCAGGCTGCACCCCAGGCTTTCGGACACTTTGCTACCAGTTGCTCCGGCTGTAGTGGGTTCATCAGGTGTTACCCGCGAGTACTGTTCACTGTCCTAACAGGATGTGACCCCGAGATGTCCCCTCAGCAGCCCTCTTCACTTCACCACTTGCGCGTTGCTCCTCTTCATGTCGTTGTCCCCGCCCCCTTTCTTTAGATTTTTCAGGCGGTGACGTTTCGTAGGCAGCCGCTCTGTTCACTTTGCCGTTCTTCCTTGTCCCCTGGCTGTCGCCGTTGCTCAGTCAGGCGGTGACGTTTAAGGCGGTGACGTTTCGTAGGCAGCCGCTCTGTTCACTTCCGGTGACGTCTCGACGAAAATCCCCCGCTTCCATTTTTTTCCAGCGTAGATGCTTCGGTTGAAGTCTCCACTTTCACGGAGGCGCTTCGGTGACGTTTCGCCGAAAGATCTCCAGCTTCAACTTTTTGCAGCATGGGCGGTTTGGTTGAAGTTTCACGGGGTTGCTTGCCGAGTTTCCACTTTCTGCGGCGTTGCTCTGGTCACGTTCCTGACTTCCACTTCTGCGGCGTGAACACTTCAGTTGGCGTTTCCGCGGGTGTCCTGATCCGTGGGCCTGTGGTCCGATGTGGGCATTTCGACGTATGCTTGAATGCTGCGTTCCCTCACGATTGTTTTTCGTTTTGTCGACTGCGCCAGTGAAGACTCTTGTCCAAATAGTTTCAGATGATTTATTCAATCCCGTCGTGTCGAGATACAACCTTCCGTCACCACGCCCGGATCCAACCTAACCCAAAAAAACATTTTTTCCGCCTCTTTATCAGCCATCCGCTATCAACATCAGCCTCGTGACCGCTTGAGCTCGCTTCTGATAACCACTGATAGCACACCTACCAGTCATGCACGCCTAAGCGTGGCATAACACCACCCGACCGACAAAAACTGATAGAAGGTTCGCCGAGAAATGCTTTCGCATTTTAAATCAAAACAAGACAAGTTGAGACAAGCAACCCATTAAAAAAAGGTACCATGCAACTTTCGTCACATCAGTTATTTTATATCTCCAAGAAAAAAAATGAAAAACAAGCCGCTTAAAATTTATTTGTAGAGACCATAATGGGGTCTGCACAGATCAAGAGAAAAAAGCAAATCATGTGGAAGGCCCTGCTAATAACTGTGGCCTTTTGTATCCTGTAGCTATGCAAGTAACAATAAAAGAAATGTTAGATCCAGAGTTTTTTTTTCTTAAATTCAGTACAAGTGGATACCAGACTACGAGCACGGAGGAGGAGGGGGAACACAAGCGGTAGCAGCAGCTTTCTTCTGCGTGCACCTCGAACAAGTCGTGTTAATTTGGATTCTGGGTACCTGTACCTCCATGTCTTAGCACGAATATCCGCCGAGCATGGCAATTTCAAACATAACACCTTTGTAAAATCAACCAGCATTGTCTAGTCGCGGCAAAACGTAGAGGAGGGAACGGGACATCAAAAAATTGGGCGGCTAGCAAGACTAGTGGTGAGCGAAACCACTGCCGCCCACCACGGTGAGAACCTTGGTTAGATGTGACCAGTATTGTCCAAACAGTTTTGAGAAGGGTGCTGTAAGCCTCATCAGGTTTGCCTTTTTCTCAGTTGCATGCTATATCTTAAAAACTGAACTATTTATTTGTCAGCAAAAACATGATGAGCAAATTAGTCAAACTGACTTTTTCAAAGTGCTCATCCTCAAACGTTGCTCGACGTTTTACAATTCCTAATGTGGTTCCTGAAAAAAAGAAGATAACCCCAAACGTCAATCTAAACAAGTTAGAATTGCTTATATTGCAGCTGCCTATAGGTATACAAGGTAATCCTGCAGTACAATGGCCGCAGGGGACTACCAGAAGTTAGTTCACGTGTGCTTTAAAAACTTCCTGCAAACAAGACTTAAGAACCATGCAGTTCTCTTTACTTAAAAGTTACCGTATAATTTGGTAGAATATATAAGAAAACCGATCTAGATTATTCTTGGAGCGAGACGTTGTAGGTATTGACAAAAACTAGACAAAAAATATGCATTTAAAGGACACTTTTAATATTTGTCGCTTTGGGCAAGGTAATTTAGATGAAAAAAAACTACCTAATTAAGTTGCAATCACAAACATTTACCTAAGACGTAATTCCATTACTTTCACCTTAATTGTTTCTTAGAGAAATAAACAAGGACAAAGTAGTAGCCGGCTATGCTTAGGCTTATTGCGCAAAATGCCTTTATCCATGTTATTATATCTCGTACTAAAGCAGCTGTTGCTTTTTATATTTTCATCCGAAAGTTTTACTTTCTTGAAGACAAGCACATCCCTTCCAATGCTGAACAAGCTTTCAACTGGCACACTCAATGAAATGGCTCGGACACACAAGTATTGGTTCCTGGTTAAGACCTTAACGATATACAAAGCCGTTGCCTCTGATGATATCTTTCTCTACCACTGCGCCTCACCAGTACGCATAACGTTCGGGGCGAGTTGAAAGAAATATTGTCATCGTCTTTATCTCTTGTGACTGTTTTCCTGCGCTTCCAGCTGCGCTTTCCCACTGGCACTCGTCATCTATGATCCGCTATGCGTAACCTATTTCCGACAATCTGGATTTAAGCTATGCATCAGATTATGCTCTTCTATGTAAGATTAGAAAACGTAGATGAATAACGACAAAGAGCATTGCTACTTTCCTCACTATTCAGAAAAGAAAGTGTGTTAGAGAGTTTACTTTCCACAAATCTAGGGTGCGACAGTTAAACGTTAACAAAATTAATTGAGTTGAATTAATACGTTGCTCGCAACGTGTTGCTACATAGTACTGCCTGTGATTAAAACATGGCAAGTTCATAATCTGCGAAAAGCCACCAGCAGCTGCCGGGTGTGAATTTAGCTATAACTAGATTCAACTGAATTTAGAATTTTAAGTTTGAATTTAGCTATAGTGTAAAGTAACACCGGATAGTGTCAAACGAGTTACATGTGACTGACACTGCTACAAAACTTGTCGGCGAAGTGACATAAGCTAGATCAGCGTTGCCTCCCTGTGAGAGTCATGCTCGATCTGTAATAGCTCAGACATTTACTTACCATAAAAAAAACACACACATGCGAAGTTGACTCCGTAACTCGACTTGTTAAAATGCTTCGAACCATCAAACGTTGCTCGACATTTTGATATGTTAACTGTATTTTCCAAAAATGACAATACTTACACAATACTGTAAGAATGCCATTTTAAGCAAGTGAGAGTAACTTAGATTGCAGTTGGCACTGTGCATGCAAAGTAACCCAGCAGTGCAAGCATGGCTGCACGAGGCTGCCAGAGATCAGTCAACTTCTGTGCTGTAAAACCTCTACATTAGAAAAAAGAACAATGCAGTTGCGTTTCGTAGTTATCTCATATTCTGTTAAAATATGCATTAGACAAAGGCTTAATACATGTACAAAATGGGGCTTTGCAGGCACCATGTTAGATGGCTGATACACTCTAAGAAAAAAAGGAGGAGAAAGGTAGCAACGGCGACTGTTCCTCCTTGTTGTGGTCAAGTTGCCCAGAGAAGGGAGGAAAGGAAGTTTGGATGAAAGGAGGAGGTCTAGTTCCTCCCTGTTCAGTTGGCGCAGGGGTAGAACGTCGCACTACTGACCAAGTGGTCGAAGGTTCGATCCCTGGAAGGAGCGGTGTTTTTTTGTTTTGTTTTTTCGTTAAATGTTTTTTAATTTTTTTATTTACCAAAACAGGCATAAACAAACCCAGACCGATGGAAGGAAAATTAAAGTCCTTATTATCCACCGACGCCAAGGAAAACTATACAAATATCATTGCTACAAGCTTCATCAGCGCGCTGTTTGATAAACAAGATTTGGGCACCCAGGTTGGATCTAAGCCGTTTACGCAGAGGCCAAGACGACGAGGTCGGTCCTTCAGTCGTTTCTTTTGCCGCGGCGTTTTTGGCATTCACAAAGAAAGAGTTTAAACACATCCGTCATAAACCGCTAAGCTTCGAAACGATGCCGACACTGCTACGTACACTGGGCGGCTGCGATCAGCTGCGATAGCGGCGGGCTTCGGGCCTCGGCCTTTTCGGCCACATTTCGTAACTCGGCTGCCTCGGCCGCCTCGAGCGCCGGGCCCTGACCCTGCACTCTAAGAAAAAATGGAGGTAAAAGGCAGCAACGGCGCGTCTTCCTCCCTTCTACTGACGCGCCCCCAAGCGGACTCGAGAAGAAGGGAGGCATCTTCTTTCGGTTTCGTTTTTCGAGCACGTCGCGCACGTTGTTAAATAAATGTTGTTGAGTTGATTGAGCTTCAGCGGCAGCGAAGGCCGCCGTTAATACCGTCTTCTAGTCCAAGCGTGCAGAACATTTCGGTTGCATTGACGTTTTTATCACTATTTTTTTCAAACGAACAAATGAAGCCGCTAGAAACAGCGAAGTTCCGGAGCAGTGCCAGCAGCGCTACGTACACTGGGTAAGATGGCCGTCTCTGGATTGCGGGAGGTACGCGGAACTAAAGCGGAACTACAGTAGCGGAACCACGCGGATCTGTATCGACGTTTTCGACGTTATGGAAATCGCAGGAACTGTGTCCAAGGCAGGCAGGTTTTCCTGCCGGCTGCCTGGGTGCCTTCCGTGCTGAGTTCGGTTCTGTTTTCCCGTGCCGAGTGCCAACCGGCGTTCAACGTGGTTCTGTATTTCTGCGTGTCGGCAACGTAGCAGCAACATCGTGATGGCAGTGTTGTGCGTAGTGAACAGAAGACTGGAATTATCGCCGATGTGACCGTGTGTTCGCGTATCAGTGGTGTAACAACAAGATGAGATGACGTAAACTGTCGGGCATTGATGCCGCTGGTCGGGCCGTGATCGGAGGGGGCGGGGTGTCGCAGGTTGACATTCCCCTTTACATTAAAGAGTTTAAGACCACTTGAGAAATTAGGTGCAGTCGATCGACGTGCGGATAATCATGTTGGAACGCTGGTCTGAACGGTAAGCTCCTATCGTACAGTGGCCAATGTGACTGTCGGTCCCCGAGAGCGATTGCGCTCTGGTGAAAATACTGAACAGTACGAAATAATGACGGAAAGTACTATAATTACAATGAAATTTTAGCATAAAAAAACGTAAAATCGAAAAAAAAGTTATCCTTTATTTTGCTGTTTAAATAGACTACGGTTCCTGGAGAAACTGCCCTCCAAGTGGCGCGCTGGGATGAGCGCTGGACGTTTTCGAGCTCGCCACGGCGTAGCTCCGTACACTTAACACCTGCCGCAAGTCGCGGCTTCGACTGCATTCAAGTTGATCGAAAAGCGATCTCTCTGCCCGTGAAGCATCACTTCCAGCTGAGTGAATATCCGCTCTTCACAGATTAATTCTAGACGGCAATTGCAGCCGTGCGCGAACAGCACAAATAGTAAAACAAACACTACAATAGAAATACTGGCTAGGAAGTGCCGTGCGGGGAAACAAACCCACGCTTGGAACCGCATTGGAGCGGCTCGAGTTATTGGCTTTCAAATAATTACGGCATGATCGAGCGTTTTCTTTTTAATAAGAGATTCATCCCCTGAGCCATTAAAAATACTCTCAGATGTATGACATTGCTGGAAAAAAATCAACATGCTGGGAATATTTTTTATTGCTTAAAGAGTCACCGAAAAATTCCGTACGTTCAAAACGACCACTATAAAAGACGGAAACGCAGAGATCGGGAGTAGTGATCGGGTTAGTGTGCTGTTGTATTGTTGTTTGTATGCTGTTGTATTGATGTTTGTGTGTATGTGTATGCGCTCTATGTATGTTCAGCTGGTGCTTGTACCGTAGGAACGCGCAATATGTCTACCTGTGTGAAAGAGAGGGTCACGAAGCGTAATGGAGGCGTCAGAAAATAAAATATTTTTTGTAGAACATGAATTTTGGGTAACTAGCGCCACCTAGCCTAGCTACTTGCGATCAATCTGCTTGACCCTGCCCTCTGGTGGCAAGCGATTTAACCTCCTTTTTTTACGCTACGCGGCTACGCCATAATTTCGTGTTACCGTGCTGAAACGAGCCAAGAGGCTGCTTCGGATTTTTTTTTTTTTGAGAGCGGCTTTTGGTTTTGCGGGCGAATGGTTTACCACTCCTTCGTGATGTGCGGTTGACGCAACGGTTGACGAAGGAATTGTGGCTTCGAGGAATAGCAAAGGTAAGACAAAGTGCGCGAAGTGGGTGCCGGTTGTCTCCGTTTAACATCGCAGTGCTGACGATGAGACGACTGAGTGACTGCATGCTTTCGAAACGTAAGTTTCTTTACCTGCAGGGGGAAGCCGGCTTCGGAAATAAATACAGTTCGCGGAAAGCTCGTGTTACGTTTTTATTTGCTGCTCCTCTCGCTCCGTACAATAGACTTAGTATTCTCGTTAAGCCTTATTGAGCTCGATTTGCTCGATTCGTGGCCGCCATATTGAGATGCAGGCGACGGAGGAACTTTTGCTCCCCTGCTTTAGGGACGAAAGTTCCTCCATTTCTGAAGGAACATATGTGTCAAGAGCGTTCCTCCCTTTAGGGAGGACTATACTGACCCTTTTTTTAAGAGTGTACTGCTACAAGCGTTGTCGAAAAAGTGACATTAGCTACATCAGCGTTGCCTCCCTCTCAGGGACATGCTCAATCTGTAAGGACTCAGTCTTTTCACTTACTATAAAAACACAAGCGAAGTTGACTCCGTGACTCGACTTGTTCGAATGGTTAAATCCTCAAACGTTGCTCGACGTTTTGAGATACTAACTGTATTTTCTAAGAAACAAGACATACACAAGACTGTTAGAATGCCAGTTTAGGCAAGTGAAAACAGGTTAAATTGCATTTGGCAGTGGACATGAAAAGTAACGCTCCAGTGCAAGCATGCCTGCAGGAGGCTGCCAGAGATCAGCCAACTTATGCCCTGAAAACCTCTAAGAAAGAGACATGCAGTTCTATTATAAAGTTAAGATCATAATCTGCTTAAATATGCATTAGAAGAATGCTTAATGCATGTTCAAAGTTGGGCTTTGGGGGCGCAATGATAGATGTGGCTGATATTGATACAACACTTGTTGAAAAAGTGACATTAGCTACATCAGCGTTGCCTCCCCCTCAGGGCAGGATCAATCTGTAAGAACCCATACCTGTGACTTACCATCAAAAAAAAAAAAACATAAGCGAAGTTGACTCCGTAACTCGAATTGTTCAAATTGTTTAATCATCAAAAGTTGCTCAACGTTTCCAGATGCAAACTCTAATTTCTGAAACACAAGGCAAACAAGATTGTTAAACTGCCAATTTAACCAAGTTAAAGTGGCTTAAATCGCAGTTGGTAATGGGCATGCGATGTAGTCATGCAGTGCAAGCATGGTTGCAGGAGGCTCCCAGACAGGCCGACTTGTGTTTTGAAAAACCTCTATAAAAAAAAGAACCGTAAGGTTCTAATTAGATCAAAGCTTAAAAATTACTACTTAATAAAAATGCATTTGAATACCAAACGGATGATTATTTTGTGCCAGAGCAAGGGGCAAAAAAGCTGCGCGGGGATATTTTGTAACATTACAGGAGGCCGGTTGCTGTAATTAAACAGATGCAGACTCCTGATAACACAGGATATGAACTGTATATCATAACGGCCACATCTGACTTGATTCTGTAGCACTCACATTGCGCGCAGGCTTCAACCTTCACCGGTTTACAGCAGCGTATCGCAGCGAATCAAGTATTGGCTCTGGAGAATCAAACATTTTACAGATCAACTATCTTTGGTTACAATTAAAGGACGACCCACAGTTTTAAAAGAATCAGTTGAATTAAAAGTGACATTTGCATACAGTTTCTTTACTTCCGCGTGGGCTTTTGTGAGTTATTTTTTTTTTTTATACGGCTGTGTCCTGCAGCATTCTCAAAGTTTGAAAATCTGTAAAACTGCCGAATAGTCCTGTTCGATTCAAGTATACACAAAGTATGATATCATTCGCTTCGACGTTCAGTTGTTTTGAATATTCAAAAAGTACTTCGTTACACTTTTCAAGAGGTTGGCATCAGCCACATCAAAGTTTTCTTCCTCTTACAGACATGCTAGACGTGCAGAAACCAAAATTTGCACTTACAAAAAAAAAATCAAGAAATCTTTGTGAAGACTTCATTTGAAGCCCTTCAGCAGCTCTAAAAGCTTGAGATGTACCGTCGTCCGCTTCACTGCACCCGTTCTCTTGAATCCCTTCTTTGGGTTCACTTAGAAAATTTGTCTAGGAGGATATATTGGATCATCAAACATTAATCCCATGCCTGCTCCACTGATATTCAACCTGATGAATGTGAAACCATTTTTTTTCGATCAGGTCGGATTACGGTACATGTGTTTAACACGTTAAACCTGAAATACTGTTGAACAAACTCATTATATAAAAGATAATCATGTTTTTCTGCATTGGAAGTTACAGCCTAATGACAACCAGTGCTGCCTCATTAAAAATTTATTATAAAATACATCAGCATAATTCTTCGTAAACTTAGTACAGCTGAAATGTTTCTGCGAGTTGTGATAAAGGGCATCACGGCACGATAAGTAGAAGGATGATATAGAGCAGGGTGGCCAAGCTGCGACTCGCGAGCCGCATGCGGCTCTTCGCATGTTAAAGTGCGGCTCGCGGCTCCCTCCCCTACGCCCCCCCCTCCCCCCACACACACATTCTCCACACCTCCCTCCCGGTCACACGAGCACTTCCCCAAAAGGGGAAATGAAACGCGTTTTAAATCGAAAGACAGGTTGCGGTTTGGTAGTCTTGTGCTACTGCTACCTTACATGTAGTTGGACTGCTTTTCACTCGGATAGATTGAAAGTAGTTCGAGTTTCGTTTATTGCTCTGGACAAAAGTTTGACCCCCCCCCCCTGCGGCTCTTGGAAGTTTCGTGGTTTTGTTTGCGGCTCTCAGGCAGGGTCAGCCTGGCCACCCTTGATATAGAGTGCCATTCTATTAACGTCCTGTGGACTTGAGGCATTTCAAGATTGTATCACCATTAAATAAATTTGAGCGTGGCCGGGACTTCCTTTGGATAGGTAAATTCAGCACGCCAAAAGCTCCAAACGAGAAACAACAGGCTGAAGTTGAGCTAGTTAGTACAGCTTGAACAATAGGGACAAAACACAGACAGGGAGAAACAGAGACATACACACCGCTGACTTTCAACTGAGACTTTATACTTTTCATCACTTTAACCCAAATATTCACACCTAAAAAAATGCAAATAAGTCAGCTTAAATACTTACATAACAATACCAAATTAAATTAAGCTAAATTATAATAAATTGAATTATTGAATTAGCCCACAAACAAGAATCGGCACATATCCCTTTTATTCCCTTTCACGTGCCGTGCCACATTCCAAAAACGGCCCTTTCTTTCTTGCTGACCGTGATGGAGGGCATGCTCACGCAGTCATTGGCGCTTTCCTCAATGGCCAGAGCCTCGAGAATCTCGCGCACAATGGCATCTTTCTGTATGTTAAGAATAGAAACGCTGTTAAAACTTGGCCTGCACCCGCACGTGCGGCAAGGGGCTGCAAGGTGTCAGCCCCCGTGCCCGGCACCGACGCCACGTGTTCCCTGGCCCTGTCATTAATGCAGCGTCCCGTCTGCTCGATGTAGCAGCTTCCGCATGACATTGGCGCCTGGTGCAGAACTCCAGTCTCGAACATGGCGTATTAATGCGAATAGCATTCTTTGGATACTTCACGCACTTTTTCGTTTATGTATCTATCTATCTATCTATCTGGCTATCTAACCTCTTACGCCGCGGGTCGATAAATAAATAAAAAAGACCGGCGCCGGCTGGGATTCGAACCGTTGACCCTTTGATCAGCAGGCAGACGCGCTAACCACAGAGCTATGAAGGCAGTTATTCAACGCACTTCTAAACGGTTGTTTATATCTTACCATAGACGTACAGCGCTGTCACAGCTGCCGGTGCGCGCGCGTCCATAGCGAGTGCATCCGTTTTCGCGAGTTGAGCACGGCCGCTAGCTCACCCTCTCCCGCGCTCGGGAGAGGGTGATGTAGCGGCCGTGCTCAGCCTCACGAGAGCGGAATGAGCCCTCGCGCATGGAACGCGCGCGCACCGGTAGCTGTGACAGCGCTGTAAAGCGCGTCCTATGGTAAAGATATAAACAACCGTTTAGAGTACCGTTGGTTGAGACTAGCTGAGACGCCAGAAAGTCGTGGTCGGTACCATTTTGAGTGTTTGTGCGTATGGCGCGTGCTTTGCTCGCCTTCCTAAGTGACACAAACGCACGTGCTGGGCTGCGGAGATCGTGCGCAGGGCTGTGAAAGTGTCAACAAATTTAGAATCGCCTCAAGAGTGGGCTGGCGTATCTAGAGTGTGCCGGCCACCTGACGAACGCGCATAACTCCGCACCGTTTGATGCTATTCGCATTAACGTAGATAATCATTCCCAAAGGATGGGTTCTGCTGATTTTTGGTCCTGTGCGCAGTGTTTCAGGATGGTTGGTGGTTCTTGGCCTGATTTACCCTGCGGCACATAGAGTTTCCTTTGCTAGGTACCGAGCGCAGGACCCGGACATCATGTCGTGCAGCGATCTTTTTGAGTCGGTAGGTAACACCGTGGATGTAGTGGACTATCCGCAAAGTTCTTTGTGGAGTCTGTCTTTGTCGCACGGTACTTGGTGAACCTCGAAAAATTTCCTACATATTGTATCACATACGGCTCCAGGGAAGGGCATTTTGATACCCAGAGTCACGAAGCCGGGCAATCTGTTTCTGAAAGCTAGCGTCAGCTTGATCATGGCATGACTTGCGCACCGCTGATACGAGTGTCGTGTTGGCAACACTTCGTTTGAAGGTTTTTGAATGGCCAGATGCAAACGGAAGAAAGGCTTTACTTGAACGGCGTTCCTACCTAACTCCAGCACACATGTCCATCCTTAAATGCAAGTGCGAGGTCCAGGAACTTATTACCAGGATATTGAACCGAACCCGAACCGTCAACCGAAAACCGGGAAAAACGTTATTTTCGAGCGAACCGGAGTTGAACCGGACCGAAATATTTTTTTCGCTCCGGAGCGGAACCACTATATTTTCCATGCGGTTTTCGGTTCATACGCGAAGTCAGGCCACGTGAAAAGTGCGAGGCGAAAAACACACTATCCTAAATAATAAACCAAAAAGGCAACAACAGAAAATTATTTTTGCGAAAACCGGAGTTGAATCGGATCGAAATAATTATTTTTTCGTTCCTGGGCAACACTGATAAATTATTTTCGCGGTGTTTCTTTCATGTGGGAATTCAAAAAGCAAGAAAAATAGGTAGCGGAAAGCTCTGTAACTTTCCTTTATCAGGATTTTGCATAACGGTCGTCTTCATAATTTATAAAGTTTTTATAAAGTTAGTCTCGAGAATTCAAACGAAATGAGCACCGTAACTACAAATTCTCCGATATTATTTGGTCTTACGTTTTTCTTTAACAAATGCCCACATTCGTCCCAACCTATTCTTGGGGGCCGGAAATGGTTCGTCGAAGAAAATTTATCACTAGAACATACCCAATTCGTACGCCAGAAAAAGTGACCAATTAATGAGCCTGTTTGTGGCAAAACGGTGAGTTGGTTTTTCATCTCAAACTAAACGCAAAGAAAAAAACAAGGTCAAAGACAGGTATAGACAACACGCCTAGTGTAAACTATACCTCTCTTTGTCCTTGTTTTTTTTGGCATGTAGTTTGAGATTTTTTTGGTGTTTCTTGTTTTTAATTTTATAGAGTTGTGTGCAATTTACTTTAAATTCATTTATATCATTGTAGAACTGATCGGATAACAAAGCGATACAAAGGCCGATGAATATTTTAGAACCTGTACTAGTTGACATACTGTGGCGCATCTAATATGCTTTTAAACTCAGCGGATTTTATAATTTGACCAAAATTAAAGTATAGCACAGGGAAGGGAATGGGCGATTCAATTAACAGTTACAACTACAAAAAAGTGAAAGTCGTTTACCACTCCCTGTAACGCCAAATTAGAGAGCAGCTCTTGAGGAGGGAGAGGGAAGAGTATTGGGGGTGGGTCAAGTGACCTCGTGGGGAAGGGTCACGTGACCCCAGGTGGGGGGTCACGTGACCTCGGTAGGGGGTCACGTGACCTCGGGGGGAGGGGGTCACGTGACCTACAGGATTTCAAGTGATCTGGGGGTCACGTGACCGGGGGGGTCACGTGACCTGGGGGGTCACATGACATGGGGGGTCACATGACCTGGGGGTCACGTGACCTGGGGTGTCACGTTACTTGGGGTGTCACGTTACCTGGGGGGTCACGTGACTTGGGGGGGTCACATGATATGGGGGGTCACGTGACCCCAGGCGGTAACGCCGACGTCAACGGCAACGGCGACGGCGACGCCGACGGCGACGTTGCGCAAGCTGGAATGGGCGCCTAAGAGCTGCGCTCTTAGGCGCCCGGAAACGGGAGCGACAACTTCTTGACACGGATGTCTACTGTGCAGCACTGTACATGGATCCCCGCTACCGCCTTCTTCTCATCCCTGAGCAAAAGTACCGGGCCACATTGCATTTGACAAAGTCTTGGAGGCAAATCACAGCTCTGCAATGCAAGCAAGTTTCTACCCTTTCTTCTGAACTTCCGGCGGCTCCAGATGATTCGGAAGACGCCCTGGAAGCGTTCCTCAAGGAAAGAGAGGTTGAGTTTGGCGTGCACGTTCGAGCTGCCAGTAACCCACTTGATATAGCATGCCTCCTGGAAATGCTAGACAAGGGGCCGCGGCCTTCAAAGGACGCTAACGTGTTGCAGTTTTGGGAGGACAGAAGGGAACGCTATCCAGAACTACGCATTGCATGGAGCAAGTAACCCTGGGAGTGCCTGCGACCCAGGTGAGGTGGAGCCAGCGCTTTATGCACTGAAGTTCATTTTATTGTCTCAGAAATGCCGTCTTTCCTCGGATATGCTTGACGACGTCCTGCTTCTTTGGTCAGCTGCCTGACATTGAAGCTGTGCTTCCACCTACGTTCCGGGGTGTCCCAGCACTAGCTCGTTCGTTCCACACAGCAATGCTAGCCTTTGCTTTTTATATGTAACATTTTTATAAAATATGCATAGTTTATCTTTTGCTGCCGCCAATTGTTTTTTGTAGCATATGAGTACGAACGGTTCGAACCGGTTTGAACCTTTATTTCTTCACTCCGGAGTTTAACCGGATCTGAACCGTTTTCCCTGAACCGGAACGAAAACCGGAAAGAAAAAGATTTCGGTTCAACACCCTGCTTATTACACTTGCCCATGGGCAGTTCGTGAGAGAAGACCAGGTCTGGGCAACATTCTTGGAAGGTTCCCATGATCGTGTTCCTGCATCCGTTTTCTTCGCTCTCGATGTCTGTGCTGTACAGGATCAGGAAGTCGTCCACGTGCCTAAAGATGGCTTTAATTCTCGCATCGTTCAGGATGGATTGGATGTGCCCACCACACGCCACCATGAAGAGATCGCATAGATGTGGCGCCACCCTAGAACCAACGCAGAGCTACATAGAGACAGCGGTGTGTATGTCTCTGTTTCTCCCTGTCTGTCTTTTGTCCCTACCGTTCTGGTTGATCGTTTTCTTTTGCTCCAAACGGAAGGCAGGAAAGCGGCATAGGCTCCTCATACATTAACTGAAGCTCAGTGACAATGAAGCTATTGTCGTTAAAGACGCCTCATGAAAAAATATTGAGCGCTTGCAACTTAGACAATACGTATCTGCAAGAACGGTGACTGCACTCCTTACAAATAGTCTGACTCCAAGATTATGCACAAAGTTTCACATTCCGTGGGACGACGATATTACGTGCCCTCCTGGATGCGCCGTGCGAGTATTGAGCGGAGGTATGTTGCTTTAATATACACATTGAATATTTGGAGCATAAAACTTAATATCATTGCCATGGTCGTAGACCACGTGGTTAAGGGAACCTGTGTACGGCAACACCGGTGCATTCTGTAAATGTGAATTTCATGGGCTGCATTACGACTGCTAATTAGTCAACGTGCATCATGCAATGGTGATACACGACCGCACATCTCCGCGATGGTCATCCAGATAGAAACGCGAAGGAACGAGTGCACAATTTCAGCACGGCTCGGCAAAATGAGAAGGCTACAGGCCGCGGGAGCCACAATGTGAAACTTGTAAAGCGCACTCAGAATGCGTCGTCACGTGCATCGCTGTCATTCTCGTTGCCGTTGTCATCGACATCGCTGTCATTCTGGCGAATGACAGCGATGCCGACAGACGTGTGCGGTGAGTGCTCCGTTCGCTTCTACGCCAAGCAACAGCTTTTGGCTTGTTCGGGTTCATGCAATCGACGATATCATTGCAAATGTATTGGCGTAGGCCAAGAAGAACACGAAGTGCTAATGCGAAGCGGTATGAGTGCCTATAAATGCACCGAGTGTACCAGACGTCGCCGAACTTCGTCGAAACACAATCCGGACAAAACCGACGATGACCGGCATGACCGGGCGAATGTTTCGCGATTGAACGCTCCTTCGGAGGGCGCTGCTAAGGGGTCGGGTGCTTGGGCAACGGCTGACCTGGTCTGTCTGCTGCGCAACATGTCTACGAAACTGGAAGTTCTGACGGCTGAGGTAAAGAACCTCAAGTCAGAAAACACCTTTTACGCTCAGAAATTGGCCTGCTGTACAGGAGCGTGTTTTAGCGACTGCCTCTGGCTGCAAGACCTCACGCACCTTTTGCGGCGGCCGTGCGTTCATCTCAGTCACCGGCTGGCCGGCCTCCATTGAACGCGGCGGCGGTACAGCGGCCATCCTTGGGTGAGGGTGCAACGCACGAGCCTAAAAACAGCTTGGCGGATGGCGATGTTCCCACTGTTGCTTTGCAAGCTCCTGGTCTTCGACGCGATGCTCGTCCTGCTGCAGCTGTGCCCGACGAAGACGGCTTCATTCCTTTGATGCGGAAACGACGTTCACCCACATCAACTGGTACAGCCAAGTCTGACAAGGTACAGGCGGTGCCTCGCCAACCGCCCATGAAGGCGCTCTTTGTGTCCAGGTTACATCCGAACACATCTGTGTCAGACATTGAGGATCTAATAATTCATTTTCTTAAACGTAAATGTGTTAGGGTCACTAAGTTAAAACCGAAATACCATTACTTTCATTGTTCTATATCGCGTGTGATCAGTCTGATTTCAAAATTTTTAACAAATCAGAACTTTGGCCAGAGGGATCGATCTTCCATCAATTTTTTGGCAAACTGGACACTTTGCGAGCATATGTGGTACAATCTGCAACTGCTGTGAATGCTTAGGTCACTGGAGGCATATTATCAAAACACACGGAGCTTGCGTTCTATGTCCAGTGAGTTCATGTCGAATATTTTACTGGGTTGTTTTGACGTCATATGTTTAACCGAGACATGACTATGTGCCGGCATTTCCGATAGCAGCTATTTTCCTCCAACTTATGATGTGTTCCGACGAGACAGGGATTATGCTACCACGTAGTTGGGCATAAAATTTGGGGGAGGATTACTGGTGGCCGTTAAATCTTCGGTTCAGTGCAGCCAGAGGAAAATTTGGAACCTTATGCCGAGTATGTCTGGGTAGAAATACCCACCAGTGATTGTTTTAACTTTTCAGTTGGTAGCTAATTATTTACCTCCTTTTTGATGATGCAAATTTTGTAGAACATTTTGAAACCGTTCAGGCAGAAGTTGACTTTTATAAATTTCCTGTTCTGATCTGCGGTGATTTTAACTTGCCCAAAATTGATTGGTCAACCGGTGTTGCCTCTTGTTCATTAAGTGTGACTTCTAGGAAAACCTCTTGGTTACTTTCGTTTATATATTTTTTTTTCATTTTCATCAATATAATGCACTTACGAATAGTCATTGAAACGTGCTAGATTTATGTTTATCAAATGGTCCGCTTGATCCTACAATTCCGGCTGTGAATCCGTTAGTGCCAGTAGATGCTTATCACCCGCCTTTCAAAACAAAATTCCGCTTGTCATGCAGGCCTCGTGTTAATATAATTTCTGCAGCGTTTTGCTATTCTCGAGAGAATTATCTTGGCTTGTACAAATTTATGGAGCAGTATGACTGGTCGGATGTCTTAAATAACCATATATAGTTGACACAGCTACGGAAACCTTGACATCTATTGTCAAGAATGCAATAAATATGTTTATACCGAAACGGTTTACGCGCTCTTCCCATTACCCTGGCTGGTTTTCAAGAGAGTTTAAAATCGCCTCACGAAAGAAGCTTCACTGTCGTCGTTTGTATAAAAAAACATGGTTAGATGTGTGGTATCGCAAGCTCAGCATTTATCGCGTTCTGGTCAAAAACTATACAAACAAGATAACTAATTGTACTACCTAAATAACATTGTGTATAACCTAAAGAAAAATCCAAAATAATTTCGGCGCTTTACGAAGCAACATTTCAATCAAAATAAGTAAAATATTTGCCTCCGCGACGATAATGGTTATCTGTGTTCTCAGGCCGATATTGACTCTCGTTTTGCTGAGTATTTCAGTTCCTTATATTCTTCTTTTAAAACAAGAAGCTCTTTTAGTTCCGTTGACGTTGAGTGTCTCGATTATCTGTCTACACTTACTGTTTGTATTGAAGACATTTTTAGAAGCTATAAAACAACTGCAACCCATACTATCAACCGGAATTGATGGCATACCTAGTTTTATTATAAAAGGTTGTTGTTCTATTTTTGCTTCAGTTTTAAGGCATATTTTCAACTTGTCTCTTGCACAGGGTTATTAACCACGAACTTCGGAAATTCTCCGCGGTTGTGCCTATTTTAAAATACGGTGATTCTACATTGGTTATCAACTACCGGCCGGTGTCACTGTTATGTTGATTTGCAAAAGTATTTGGAAGAGTAGTCCATAGGCGTCTTTACTTTTATCTGAGCCCGATGATAACTGAAGCTCAGCACGGACTTTTAAAGGGGAGATCGGTAAAACCTAACATATGCTCATTTTTAAATTTCTTTGCGCCAATTGTGTCCACTATGGGTCACATGGATGGAATTTATCTCGACATGTCGAAAACGTTCGACCGTGTTAGTCATGATTTACTTCATAAAAAGATCGCTCTGCATGGTTTCAGCCCACATGTGTGTGCATGGTTTTCTAGTTATATAAGAGGTCGTCGAAACTCTGTTTGTGTTGAAGAAGGCTACTCCAACGAGTTTGTTTCTAAATCCGCGGTGCCCCAGGGCTCCATCCTGGGACGAATTTTGTTTGTTTTGTTTATAAATGATATTGTTTCCTGTGTTAGTGACGATAAAAATTATTCTCTTTGCCGATGATGTTCAACTATTTTTAAGTGAGGTCAGTATTTGATTGCACTCGTCTTCAAGCTGACATACAATATGTTTTAAATTGGTGCTTCAAAACCCCTTGTCATTTAATCCCTAGAAAACTAAACATATTCTACTATCTAGAAAGCGTGAATGCATTTATTTTTCTTACAAACTTGAAGGCGCCTTGATACCCTGGGTATCTTTTGTAAGGGATCTTGGTGTCCGTACTGACAGTTCGTTTTCTCTGTCAAAGAACACGTGTTTATAACTGTTAATCCTGCGTTAAGACTGTTAGGCATTATTTCTCGGTTATGTCGGCGGTTCTCATCACCCTCCTGTTTGTTGCATTTGTTTAAGTCACTAGTTAGATCACGGGTTAGAATTTGACTCGGTAATCTGGAATTCACTATCTCTTGGTCAGGCAACAAAAATCGAAAATGTACAAAAGCGGGTGATAAGAATTGTGTATGACCGCTACATTGGGAGAAGGTCTTTTTATCATTATGAAACGCAACTTCACCGTTTTGCATTATATAAATTTGTCATGAGGAGGCAGTCCAGAGATTTTGTTTTTCTTCGTAAAGTTGTTCATGGTCACGTCAGGTCAATGGATTTACTACGATCCATTGACTTCCATGATCCATCAAGGGCCGGTCGGAATGTATTAACGTTTGATCCACCTTGCATGTTCCCTGTTTCCCCTTTGTCACGGATTCAATTGGCCTTCAAGAAGGAACATCAGCTGGATATGTTCATGTGTCTTCGGGAATTTACCTTGCTTGTTCGTAAATGGATGTCTTTCGCCTAGATATCTTAATGACACTTTTTGTGGTACTTGTATTTAGTATTTTAGTTTTTTTACATTTGTATTTTAGTATTTTAGTGCACCACAATGGATACTGAAAAGTTAATTGTTTATAAGCACAAAAAATAAAGAATTATTTTTATTTTTT